>CBVK0101568580.1:0-21534 GCA_900067695.1 Picea abies | reverse complement strand
TACCTATTTCATCTCAACATAAATGCCTCCATCTACTTCAGACAAGAGCGAGACGCTTAAGGTCTGATTACATGTACAAGTGCGTCTCATCTTAAATGACTTCATTTAAGATGGCGCAAAAATCTAAGGGAATTTCAAAATTTGTGCTGGCATGTGCCCAACTGTCTTTTGCCTTCCGCGATGGCTCGCTTGACGTGGGAGATGCTCCTGCATCAGATCCACTCAAGTGACGACATGTGGAAGCAAGGTTCTGAAGTACTCAGGGTTTCCTGGTGGCCCACGTTTATTTTGAATTGGCATAAAAGATTTGGTTAGTTTTAGTGTGAATGATTGGCTTTGTTTTGAATTAGTAATTAAGAGTTGTTTGATTCACCGTATACATTTCTGTTACCATTTGGATTCATTTAAAACGATTTTGTTTGTAAATATGACCAGCTACAGAATCGTGAGATTCTGTAGCTAGTCATAAAAGTTGGATTTTTGTTAATTTTACAACTGAACACTATCTAAAATTATTTATTTCTGTCCATCTACAGGTACACACGAATTTCAATGGGAATTGGACCTGCTGTGGCAATTTAGAACATGCTTCTTGTTACATAGTTTTGGTTTAGGTTGTTAGTTTTAGTTAGAAATAGAGATTTGGGAGATTCTTCCTATATTTTTTGCAAACAGTTTTTGATAATTCCCACAGGGATGTTTTACCCTGTGGCCTTTATATACTTATTATTTTTTGTAAAGAACCCATCACTGTTGGGAGAACAAAGACTATGGACTTATGATTATATAGACTCGAATGGAAGTGGATGTTTTGTAACATCTTTAGCTTTCAATTTATCATACTTTCGTTCAAGTTTTGTGCATTTTAATTTGCAACCAAATTATTGACTGCTTTAGATATCAAGATTTGTTACAAATTGATGCGTTATGATTTAAATTTTGTCCATATATGATGTGTCTCATTTTACTCACAACAATTACTCTATTTGAATTTAATAAATAGAAGGTTTATCTTCTTTGTTAAATGAAGGGTTATGTACGAATCTTCGCACTGGGATTTATCTAAATGTGATGATCTGTAAACTATAAGATTGTTGTTGTTTTATGTCTTTTTTGTTCTGTCATTCGTATTCGAAGTGAGTTGCTGCTTCTTGTTTATGAGAAGTTTGTGGAAAATTGGGTGCGGGTTTCCCCCATCGAACAACTAAATCAAATACTGTGCACGGGACAAATTGGAAAGCGTTACTACAGGTTAGTCGGTTAGTGCTATTTAACTAGTTTAGTTAATATATAAATTTCTTGTAATCTGAACGCCTCTCACTGTTCATCTCTATAGTTCAGATTTACAGTTAGGATTGTTATGTTATTGCTTAGCTTAGATAGCTTTCGTTTTATTCCTTTTTCATAAAAATTATAAAAATAAAAAATAATAGCTTCACTGTCATAAGACAATTTACAAACGATTTTCACAAATTTAGATCAAAATTTGTATTCTGTAAATACTGCACATATATAATTGAGATTTAATTCTGTTGATAGCTGAACATTTTAATAAGTAGAACAATTGTTTTATAATATTAGTTAGTGAACTTTATATATATATTTCAGATTTATATATAGTTTGTTGTAGTTGCTTTTTTCACTTAGATTAGTTTCTTTAGCTTAGTTTTTCTTTCGTTTTCCTAGGACTTAGATCAGCCAACGAAGCCGCTAAACCTGTCGGAGTGGATCATCCCAAACGGCTTGGGTTATTTAGACAACCCCGGACTGGATCCACCCCTCCTATTGACGAGCGTTCATTTTCGCCCATCAACAGACTGCGAAGTTGGAGTCTGCAACAGAGTGGCCAGTCAACGTCACAAGGGATGAAAGCCACATGGGAGATCAAGATGATACACCCATAGAGCAACATGGAGAGTTGCAGCCGAGTAGACTGTACAAGCCGAATCAGCTGATGAAGTAGCTGGAAGAAGCCATAGAGGAGATAAGGAGGTTGATGTTGAGGTCAATAGAAGAAGTGGTTGGGAAGAAGAAGCTAGACAGAGGATCACTTTCATGAGCAACAGGGAAGGTGCAAAAGCAACAACAACAACAAAGCAGTGGAGCAGAAGGACAACTCTGGGAGAAATTTTGGAATCCAAGAGGATTTCAACGGAGCTGGGAAGCTCTTGAGAAGGAGCTCATGAATTTTCGTAGCCGTGGAGTATGATGCAGGAGCATCGCTCCACCTTAGCAAGCACCAACTTGTTAGCACGTTGGTGTGCATTCAAAGAAGGGAGAGGCGTCACCCTCTCATTTTGCCTTTGAAATTTAAAATGTAATTAAGGCGATTAAAGTTGTCAGGTTGGGAAGAGCCAAGTTGTGCCTTCGCACAAGCTATATATGAGTTCACCATTAATTGATTGATAGTAGGAGGGATCTGCATCCGATTTGGATCAGATTTCCATCATTGTAATCTGCCCATTAGTCAGGCGTTTTTAATGGTGATTAGACACAACTAGCTTAGCTTGGAGGGAAGCTCGTTGAGCCCCTCTTATATATACTCTTGTATTGTTGCCAATATAGGATACACAAGGCATTGCAGATAGAGATAGGGGGAAAACATAGACAGATGAGACTCAATTGCAGTTCAGACTCATGTATTGTAATGGACATTCCACCATTAATAGAAAGTAACAGTTTTCCCTGTTTATCAATTTTCGTGTAATGGGTATTTGGTCATGAATGTCATTCATATACGTGCATGTTGTAGATGTATGTTAGAAATCGTTTGCAGGGATAGAATTATAACCTTTTATCTATGAGTGTGTTGGATTAAGTATGGTTCTCAAGGCTAAGTGCAAGGAGTGCGCGACAGAGGGTGGAAACTCTGTGAGCCGACGCAAGGAGTGCGTGTCTGAAATCATTCAAGTCAGAAGAGAAGCTGCCAGGAAGGCACACCAGGATAATTCACAGACTCAGAGGGAAATTTCAAGGTGGTTGGGTACATTGGAAAGAAAGACTGTGTAGGAGGAAGCACTGTTCAGAGTTACTAAATACTCTGTAATACTCTACCATGAGGGCATAGAGAAAGTACGAGTGTGTACATGAGCAACACATTCTGAAGTGTTGGAAGCAATGAAAGAACCCCAGAGTTATTGAACACTTTGAGGAAGGAAGAACTTTCAAGAGTGCATTGACAAAGGAAAGGAGATGCCTTAAGACTTGTGGAAGGGCTAAGGGAGAAGTCATCGAAAAAGATTAGCTGAGTGCAAGGAGTGCGCCAAGGATACAATAAGTTCATCTTACAAGATCAGGAGGAAGAGCGTTAAGTTGCCAGGAGGGCACCAGAAAGTCCACTGAAGGACGTAGAGGAACTGAGAACCTTAAAGGTCTCAAGCTGAGCAAAGTCATAGAAGAAATTGTGTAGGACTCTGCAAGGAGTGCAAAAGAAGTTCGAGAACAATCTAAGTCTCGAGAAGAAATTGTGCTAAGTGTGCAAGAAGGTCAATGACTTGCCGAAGTCCCGAAGACCATGAAATAATCCATCGTCGGGAGGAGATAGGTGGCAGAAGTTCAGGAGATCCGGGAGGGTTGCCAAGAGAAAAGAAAGATCTTCGCAAAAAGTGGTTTGAATCCAGGCTGTTGGATCTGGAGGGGACCCGTGGAATAAATCTGCATATTCAGAGGAATAACACTCCAAGAGATATCAGAGGAGGATATTGAGAGACTCCCGAAGGTTGGAGTCCGAAGAGATCGTAGTCATCGATCAGAAGGAGGGATGGGGACCGTTGATCCTCACGCCGGTTGAGTTCACCGATTCAGAGTTCGAGAACATAAGAGTTGGTTGTCGTGGAAAGAGCCAAAGCCCGAAGACCAAAGTGCTTGTTGTGGTTAAGCCCTAGGACACAACCCGAGGTCACGTGATAGAAAGGGCCTAGCACAGAGAGCGAGTGTTGCTGCCAAATTTCTTCAAAGGGCCAAGAAGAGAGTCGCGGGGCTGAGAGGACCCACACTTTGAAGAAAGGAAGGACCTCTGATAGAGTTTGTCGGGTTCCAGTAGGGAGCCGAAGAGTCAATCCGACTCAGGTGTTCAAACGATCCTAGATCGAGAGGTTGAGCAACCCCGAGGGGGGTGGGGTCTGTGCCAAACCTACGTGCTAAGAAGATGAATAGTTACCCCACCAAAAGCGCCTTCGGAAGTTGAATCTTGGTCTTGTAACTAGAAAATACTCCTATATATAGTATGTATAATATGGAGTATAGATAAGAGAGTATAAATTAGTTAGTCATATTTTATATCTCATGCTTAATGTCAAAAAGCATTATATAAAACATGTACATAGTAATAGGAAAATTGTTTCATTTTAATTTGCTCTATGTGCATATTATTCATTATGTTTCATGTATATTCATGATTATGTGCACATAACTTAATTGACCGAGTCTCTTTAAGTTGTCCTCTAATTTTAGATCATGACACTTTGCATACACCAAACTATTCACATTCTTGTTGTGTTTGTGTTTGATTTTCTGTCATGCATTATACTACAATTCCTATCTTCACTCAATAGAGCCTTTGCCTTTACACTGTCATGTTTTTTTGCAGTGATGCCATGGTCTTTTTTTTACCTTTTCATCATCAATGGTGATGATCCAAAGGTCATGCTCTTGACCCTAGTCCTACACACATCCAACCTATGTTCTACAATGAAAATGTAATTATTTCAAGGCCAATTAGTTGCAATATTCAATGAAGTGGTTTAATGTTGCTCAAGCTTTGTTCCCTATAATTGTGAAATCTATTTTTTTCAATGTTTTTTTTTGGGTGAGTATTGCAATTGTTTGGTCTAGAATGTTTTGAAGTTATTTTGAAATTGTTTTTTAATTAAATGGATGTGTAATTGTACAGGTCTCCAAAGTGTTGGGCATGTGTTGTACTCTTTGTAGGAAAAAATAGTCTCATCATAAAGAAAAGGGGGTTCACGAGGGGGAGTGGTGATAACCCCCTTGGGCCATTGGGCCCTCACTAGCACTCAAAGAAAATTGTGAGTTTGTTTTTGGACTGTTTTGTTCTTTTTTCAATGTTTTTTTGGGTGAGTATTGCAATTGTTTAATCTAGAATGTTTTGAAGTTATTTTGAAATAGTTTTTTAATTAAATGGATTCCTAATTGTACAGGTCCCCAAAGTGTTGGGCATGTGTTGTACTCTTTGTTGGTAAAATTAGTCACATCCTACAGAAAAGGGGGTTCACGAGGGGGAGTGGTGATCACCCCATGGCTTGGGGGATGCGAGGGGCCATTGGGCCCTCACTAGCACTCAAAGAAAATCGTGAGTCCATTTTTGGACCGTTTTGTGCTTTTTTCAATGTTTTTTTTTTAGTGAGTATTGCAATTGTTTGATCTAGAATATTTTGAAGTTATTTCGAAATAGTTTTTAAATTAAATGGATTCATAATTGTACAGGTCCCCAAAGTGTTGGGCATGTGTTGTACTCTTTGTAGGTAAAATTAGTCACATCCTAAAGAAAAGGGGGTTCACGAGGGGGAGTGGTGATCACCCCCCTAGCTTGGGGGACGTGAGGGGTCATTGGGCCCTCACTAGAACTCAAAGAAAACTATGACTCTGTTTTTGGACTGTTTTGTGCTTTTTCAATGTTTTTTTGGGTGAGTATTGCAATTGTTTAATCTAGAATGTTTTGAGGTTATTTTGAAATAGTTTTTTAATTAAATGGATTCGTAATTGTATAGGTCCCCAAAGTGTTGAGAATGTGTTGTACTTTTTGTAGGTAAAATTAATCACATCCTAAAGAAAAGGGGGTTCATGGGGGGTGATCACCCCTTGGCTTGGGGGGCGCAAGGGGCCATTGGGCCCTCAATAGCCCTCAAAAGAAAATTTTGGGTCCGTTTTTTGTCCATTGTTTGTTTTTTTGGCTAATGGTTTTTCAACTTATTCTAAATTGATTGTAATTAAGGAATTATGGTTGTTATCTAATATGGATTAACATATTAGGGTTTTGTATGCTATGAAATACGTAAATAATATATTGTAAACAATGAAGTTAATACAATGACATAGAGAGAGAAGTGATTTTCAATTATTTAGGTTTTCTCAATTTAGAGTTTTGAGGATAAATCTTTGTGTATTGTGTATGTGTCATTGTTATTTTGTGTGTTTTATATATATTGGTTTTCTTGCATAAGTTATCAAACTCTTGCTAGAGTTTTGTCAATTGGGTTTAGCTTGGGTGGTTGGGAGGAATTTGTTATCCTCCCTAATCGGGTTCAATTCTCGTAAGTGATATGTTGAGTCATAATGAGCATATTGTTGTAATGGCTTCGAACCCTATTGTTGATTAGTCTTATACGCTAGAAATTCTAGGATTTACCTTTAACACTATTCTTGAAATGAGATGAAGTACTCGAAAGTTTTCCTCAAACTTTATAACTTGTGAAGAAAAATTCTTACCAAAATTTGATATAAACAAAAAAAACTTATCTAATACTAAAAAATAATTTATAAATATTAACATTGTATAAAAAGCATATGTTACTTATGGTAAGCCACAACACATATAACCATGATATATAGTATGAGTTTCACACCACTTTAACAATACGTTGAAAGTAGCTATTAAAAACATCTATGAGAAAGGGACCTTTCCTTCACTCATTTTGCATTAGAAAAACTTGTAAATTTTAAAAATAAATAATCGACCAACACTTTCAATGCTATGATTTTCACAATGAACATAATATATTGATTAAGGTAAGTAAAAATGAGACTAAGAGACATAAATTGGAGCTTTATCATGTCACGTGTTTACCCCAATGTAGACTTGCTCCTTTATTACCAAGAGCATAAGCAACGGTGTTTCCAACTCTAGTGTAGACCCACTCCTTTTATTAGGAAGTATGTACAACGCTTTCCAACTATGCAGATATAGGTGAAGATAAGCTTTGAAGGCCTTGTAACCAATAAGAATATCCTAAAATGGTATATTGAGTTGTTAATATTTTCCGAAAATGGTAGGTTGAGTGGTTAATATTTTGTTAGATTCAATGTTGGTATATTGAGTTGTTAATATTTTCCTAAAATGGTATGTTGAGTTGTAAATATTTTGTTAGATTCAATGTTGTTTGTGGATATGTCATTTATATGGTGAATGGTTTGTGTATCTGTCCATTAAAAATTTACTAGTTATGCTACAACAAAATATTTCATATAACACATCATTGTTTTATGTTTTGATGGTGCAGATTTTGCAATGCATTTGTTTATTTTTTTTTCATTTATATCTTACTCTTTTTTTATGCACACTATCCATAACCAAACCAAAAACATACAACTTAATATTCGAATCATATCAACATATCTCAAGTATCCAAAAAGATATAACTTAAAATTTGAATCATATCAATATATCTCAAGTACCCACAATCGTCAACAATAACACATTTTCAAAATGGTAAAGGACACTCACATGTGATATTGGTACAAGAGAGCTTTCATTGAATTATGTGATATTGGTACAAGAGAGCTTTCATTGAGTTATGATAGAATGAAAATATTCACATGTCTTAGACAATTTTTGTTTCATTAAATTTGAGTTCGGAGCATGGAACACAAAACTTTATCAAAATTCTTTTTTCAATATTAAAAAAATAGATTTTAATAATAGAAAACGAAGGTTTTAAGAAACAAATTTGATTTTGAACTAATATATATTAATATATGACGATAACAAAATATAGTCTTATGAATTTGTTAACATGATGGAACTTTATTTTATTCAAACAACATCATATTCGTACAACAAAATAAAAAGGCGACAAGAGAGATACAAAGACATGTCATATGCATTAATAATAATAATTTAATTTAAGATCATTATCTATCTAAATGCCAAGTTGACAAATAAGATCCCTTGTTTGTGAGACAAGGGACCCCCTCCATGCAACAATTTGAATGTAATAGTACCATGAGGGGACCCTACTCGAATTGTACCATGAAAAAAGCATACAAATAGACATACTTATCCAGATTAGAAGACATTAGATTCTTCACCTTGATATGCTAAATTTGGTGGGGTCCTTTCCTATTATCAAGTGTATTCCATTTATCCACTTCATAATTCATTTTTGTACTTAATGTATTCACTTACCCATCTCCATGATCCAGGTGGATATGGGTGGCCACCTGCCTATTCCAACTGATTCAAAACAATTTTTTGGCAACTTACTATTTTTAGCAGTTTATCGGGTCTTAAACTTCAGGGGCCACTTTGAGGGTCTAAACAATGTTTTTTCATGATCGGGCACATTAGTAATAACCAAAATCTTTTATTGAGCCCCTAAAATGAATCTCCTCGTCGACACCTTTCCAACTAGCTATTGTGCGCCCCAAACAAAGATCGTATGCCAAAGTTACGTCCATGGGAATTTAATACACCAAACTACCCAAAACGGGGTCCACAAAACTATTGACTTTTCATCTTCTGGGGTTAGGGTTTTGGATTTTCTTTATGTTTAAAAGGCCTTTGGAGTCTCATTGTAATAATCATCTTCTTGCGAATGTGAGTAGCTGTCACATCTCTTCTCAGAGATAACTTGTCACCATTCTAGTGAGTCTTTCACTCTGTATTTCTACAGTTTTGTACATTTCGCTCATTAATAGAAATTGTGTATTAATGTATCTCGGTGTTTATGGTTATATCTCTAATATATCTTTGTTATATTATTGGATATCTAATATATCTCTGTACATTTATTTATTATATTTCCTCTCTCATTTCGTGCCGAAAATAATCCAGATCAGTGGTATCATAACATGCTGCTCTTGATCGTTTTTCAGTGCATGTCCCTGACGAGGTCAGAGTACAGAAATTTGGGTCTCAAGCTTGTCTCTCTTGAGGACAATCACTCTCGCATGCCCAAGAAACCCTCCATGGCGGAAGAAAATAAAAACGACATAGCAAAAGATTCTATTAATCTATTGCTTGAGCAAGCTCTCATGGAACAGAGGGGCAAAATGATGGAGAATTTTTCCCACATACTTCAATGACTATCGATAACAACAGGCACGTCTTCATCAAGTGGCCACTTTGGAAGCACCTCTCGTTTCAAGGTACAAGTTAATTTTGATATTCCTGTATTTGAAGGTCAGATAGATGCAGATGCCCTAGAAAAATGGTTAAATATGCTATAAGGGTATTTCTCTATTCACAATTTTTTCGACAAGGAAAAGATCACCTTCGCACTCCTCAAGGCTCTTCCCCATGTCAAGCATTGGTGGGAAACTTACTGGGAGAAAAGTTCCACAAAGGATTTTTGAATATATGGGCCGAGCCCACTTGGGATTTTTTTGTTGATGTGGTCAAGGAACAATATTACCCTGTTGGTAACTGTGACGACCAATACATGAGATGGAACACACTGCGACAAGAGATGGGCCAAACAATGTTGGAGTTCACAAATAGTTTCCATACCTTGCGCACCAAGTTGGGTATCAAAGACTCTGAGTGGAATCTGGTTTTGAAATATTGCGGGGCTTTGCAAAGGAACATCCAAACTGAAATGGATTTCATGGAAATCTCATCATTGGGAGTTGTCTATCGATATGTTGTCAAAATCGAGCAGAAATTTAGGCACCAAAACAAATAGGAGTTTGGGTCTGCAAATCCACAACAACCAAAGTATGATAAAGACAACCCTAAAAAACAGCCTCCTGAAAACCAGTCCAAGCCACAGGAAAATAAGGGCCACGAAAAGACGAAGAAGGACATTGGGAAGTGGTGTGATTTCCACAAAATCCCCTGGCACAACACTGACGAATGTCTCTCAAAACAATCATTGGTGGTCGAGATCAAAGAAAAGTAGTTGAATCCCGATTCATAAAATAATGGGAGAAGGCAGATCATTGACGAAGACCCCACTATTATTGTCATGACCGCAACAATTCAACCAAAAGAACCAACATATCTTGAAGAGGGGGAGCGCCTCTTTCATTCACAGATGTGGGTGAAGGGGACTCCGTTGCATTTCATTGTTGATAGTGAAAGCCAGAAGAACGTAATCTCAATAGAGGTCGTCAAACAATTGGGATTGTCAACAACATCACACCCGCAACCATACAACATCAGGTGGCTTCGCTAGGGATGATATCTCTGTGTCTGCCAACAATGTTTATTATCATAAGGCATATATCCCTTCAAGGATGAGGTATTATGTGATGTTGCCCCACTGGATGTCTATGATGTTCTTTTGGGCCAACCATATATGTGGAAGCTTATGTTATTTATGAGTCTCGATCCCATAGTGTCATTGTTACTCTAGGGGATCATCTCTACAGGATAAAAGAGGTAGTTCCAACTACTATCCCACCTAAAAAATGTTGCAAGGTAGGATATCATACTACAAAATTCAGCTTCTTCATAATCTGTTCAAAAGGTGAATAGAAGGCCATTGCAGCCTCAATCCAAGCACCTTCTATCTAGCAGAAGCAGGTCAGCAAGATTGAAGAAAAACACAAATATTCCTTTTGCACACAGTCATCTCATCAGGTTCTCGACAACCTCCCACAAACCAAGCAGCGCAACAAACCAAGTAACACAACTTCTCTAGCAAGGCAAGCAACTCACCAAGATTCAAATTCAACAAACGATTTCTCCTCTCCCCTAGGAACTCAACGCAATGGAGACGATTGATTCCTATGGAGGGAGGATTGATCTAGGTGGATATCAATGTCCACCCACCTATTCCAACTGACTGAAAACAATTTTTTGGAAACTTACTATTTTTAGTAGCTTATCAGCTACTAAACTTATCAGGCCACTTTGAGGGTATAAACGATGTTTTTTCATGATAGGGCACCTCAATGATAACCAAAGGCTTTGATTTATCCCCCCTAAATGAATCTCCTCTTCGATACCTTTCCAACGAGCTATCGTGCACCCCAAACGAAGATCGTATGCCAAAGTTACGCCCCCAGGAAGTTGATACACCAAACTACCCAAAACGGGGCCCACAAAATTGTTGGCTTTTCATCTTCCGGGGTTAGGGTTTTGGATTTTCTTTATGTTAGAAATGCCTTTGGAGCCTCATTGTAATAATGATCTTCTTGTGAATGTGAGTAGCCATCACATCTCTTCTCAGAGATAAGCTGTCACCATTATAGCGAGTCTTTCACTTTGTATTTCTACATTTTTGTACATTTCGCTCATTAATAGAAATTGTGTATTACTATATCTGTGTGTTTATGGTTATATATCTAATATATCTATGTTATATTATTAGATATTTGATATATCTCTATATTATATCTCCGCTCTCATTTCGTGTCAAAAGTAATCTGGATCACTCCACCTAACTTCTGATATTGTACTAATATGTCTCACACTTATTTCTTCTATTTTCCTTTTTTATAGTAATTATACACGCCTTTTGATCTTAGGGTATTTAATATTAATAACATTTGTTCTTATAATGTATTGAATTTTCATAGTATTAATGTCTTGCTATTTTAGGGTTTGAAACCTACTATGTTTCTACATACACTTGTTAGTTGCATGCTTTTCATTAGACTTTTGGGTTAGCGGAGCACAAAATCCATACAATTTTTTTCCTTCTCTCATATTTTAACTTTGCTTAGAGCTTTTCAATTGGGTAAAGTCCAAGTGGTTGCCGAATAGAGTGTTATCCTCCCCACCTAGGTTCTATTCTCATAAGTGACATGTTGAGATCATAATGAGTATATTGTTGTAATGATTTTGAGCCTTATTATTAACCTAACCTTATTCCCTTAAGAATTTAGGATTTACCTTGGGTACCATCCTCAAAATGAGGGGAAGTGTTTGAGGGTTTTCTCCTAAATATGCTACCTAGAAAAAAAACGTTATGCTCAAAGCTTTTAACAACACTTAACAAGAATTCAATGCAAGACTAAATGCAAAATTTACTATGTGCAAATTCAAATTCATATGTATTCATTTAATTACCCATACATTTTATCATTCACATGTAGTATGTATATAAATAAGCGACTTAAATAACATAAAATATCTGGTAATCATTTTAGAAGATGCAAAGATACGTTAATAGAAGAGTTACTATATAAAAATAAACCATTAGAAAACTCAAAGTTAAGCATTGTTTGATTTTCACATTAACAAATTTTTGAGAGCAACCTTACGACTTCCAATGACAAAAGGATCAATTATTAGTCTCTACCAAAGGAAGAGGGACTATAGCGATGAGTTAGTCATTGACTAACTATTACTTTCATTTTTTACTTTTAATTTATTTGGATTTCTAATGTTCAACATAGGGACATTTAGATAATATTTTTTATTAAAATTAAAATAATTCATTTTTTTTTTCTTCATTCCTATTGGAATTCAACTTTGAAGCCTTATTTCCACGATGACGACGTGCATTAATAATCATTGTGACCTATGTTAATACTTGTCCCTTGTAAGTGCGGCTGCATTAATACTTACCCCCTGTAACTATTGGGGCATTAATACTTACCCCCTGCAATTACGAGTACCATCTATCAGTACCGTATCTCTAACCAATGTAGCTTTACCCCCTATAACTTCCAGTATCGTCTGTCAATACTGTCTCTTTGGCCAATGTAGCTTTACCCTCTGTAACTATGAGTATCGTATGTCTTATTATGGTTCTCCTCCCATATATTTTTTGAGCTTCACTACTATCACATCACAATTATAGGCCCATCTCACTTCACTTCAGTTCCATTGACATCCATCTTGATTCTTATTATGTGATTAAATTTCAATGATTTTTTTATTTATGATGTGAAAGGAGAAAGATTTTATGTAGTTGCTATAATTTCCAGCGTTTATTAGTTTTATAATTTTGATCGGCATTACTCAATGCTTCGAAATTAAATAGTTGAACTAGTGTGTAGGTTTAATTCAACAATTTTACTAGCAACGGTTTATGCTTGGTTGGTTGCACTATGACAGGGCTGAATATCAATATCTGGTTTATGCTTGGTTGGCTGCACCATGACAGGATTGAATATCAATATCCAAGATAAAATGGGAGCTTCCAACAATACTTCCATAACAAAATTTCAACCAAATCTAGATGAGATTAGCAAAGCAACTGTTTTATCATCGTTAGCTTACCTTAACAATGCAAAGAGAAAGGAAACTATTGAAAATTGATACTCTCATATCGAATTGGAAAACATAGTGATGGTCCATAATTTTATATTGGTTGAATGTAAGAAGAATAATAGTAGCGCTTTGTTTGTTGCCTTCAGGTGGCAGTTTTGTCTGCAAGATATGTTTTCTCTTAGAGTGGCAAGGAGAAATGAATTTAGTAAGAGTTACCCTGAAACTGGCAAAGATGTGTGAGGTTTGTATCCCAATGAGCTCTTCCAAACAATAATCGATGATCTTCCTAGTGTATCTTACTTTAATAATTTTAAAGTAGGCAAGATAAGTTTCTCAGGCCATATCTTGGCTAGGGAATTTGCACATTTGTTTATAATATGTTACATGCTTAACACCCAAGAAGAGGAAAAACACCATATTTCTATTGTCTTTGGCTCACCTTAATTCTGTAACAGTGATGCCAAACAGTTCTGTGAGAAAAGAATGGAGCTGGATAGATGTATGTTTATTATTGTGCATGGTGTTGACCCCATACCCTGGCTGCTAACGAGTATGAGAATGAATGTAACATGCAATCCAAAATCTATAGAAAGAAGAATGGCTGAGAAGCCATCATCTTGCTTGGAAAGACTTAATTCATGGTTAAACCCAATGAATTCGAAGGAAATGATAGAAATAGAAACTAGTATTCTTTGGCGGGTGAAGATCATTCTCAAGGAAATGCAGAGTATAGATCGCTCTGGAAGTCCTCATTATGTAGATGTTGAAACGTATTATAGGGGAAAGGAATTGAAGTCATCCAATTTGGTAGCTGATGATAAATTAATGGATGTTAATGCTTGGAAGTGCCACCGAGTTGAATACTACGTTGAAGAGTTCAGTTTCTATATGAATGGAGAGGGATTGTCGGTCATACGTGTTATTGAGGACTCTAGTCCTTGTATACATGCCTACAATCTCAATATTTACCATGGCCCAAAGAGTCATGAATGAGTCATAGTCATCATAGGGTTTTCCTTGTCCGAGTTGAAGCATATTAATGTGGTGCCAAAAGTAGGACGTAAGTGGATAGTTGAAAAATGTTCAAATGACAACAACATCCTTCTATGTGGGGTTTTAAGTGAAACAAAAGATGTTTTGATAACTAATTGGGTAAATGATGAGAATCCTGAACAACTACATTTCTCTGTAGAGGTAAGGACTTGCTTTGGCTCTACAGTTTCCAATGTAAATCTCATAAACTCATGGACGGATAGTTATGTTGAATATGCTTTAAACCAGGCCATGGGAAGATTGTTGTTAATGCAACAATCAAAGGATCTAAGAGGAAGCGACGAGTACAACGAGGATTATGGCACACTTCATTGTGTTTTCTACGATTGATTCGATATTTTGGAGGAAACGAAGAGAGAACATAGTGAAACGGTAAAATTTTTGCTAACAAACACGGTGGAGACGCTGGTTCCGAATAATTTCCTTAAAAAATTCCACGATGGGTTGAGTTTTGTAGAATCAGAAAAAGAGCCAGGTAGGAAATTGTATGTTAATTTGTCTACCTCTCTTTTGTTCTGTCCATAAGATCTTTGTTTTTTGATACCCAGTCATTCATGCATTTCAAGGTTTGCGAATCAAAATGAATTCTCTTCTAATGAAAACAAGAGCGCATATGTGTATTGCATATGTCACAATAAAATTAGAAAACTAAATTATCTAGATATTTTGAGAACCATATATTTCCTGCTGAGCAACGACACTGAATCGAAACATGAGCAGTAAGTCGATGCCTTGTATTACGAGAAAAAAATCTATAGGCATGTTCATAGGTATGGTAAGAAGCTGAAGATAGGGCAGGGGCCACCAGAGGGTATTGTGACAGACATAGAGGATAGAGCTTGGAAGATATATAAAATAATATGGGCATGCGAGTTATTAAAAGGATTCATAATGACACCATTCATAGAGCCTAAAAACGTTGGTAAGACTATTCTTATCAACTCAATATTAGTCAAAAAGGTTGGAGACGTGGGATTCATGACACACACTACGGTCACTACACTTTACAGGTTCACTAAGGATATATTTATAATTGATTTTCCTGGGACCAATGCGGGTGGAGAAAGAGTTGGTCTGTCGAAGGTTTGGGAATATTATGAGAAGGTCATGGACTTGCGCATAATAATGGTTAATTTTGGGGGTGATACTTTTAGAGTTGCAAAGGAGTTCGTCAGGATTGTCCGGTCACGGATGTGCGAAAATGTGGTAGTAGTTATTAACATGGTAGATTATGTATTGAATGTGTCAAGGTATTCTCCCATATGGGTCGAGTACAACCCCAACAAAGTACAACCACTAAGAATGTCATTTGTAGAAAGCTGTGGGTTGCCTACATAAAGGGTCTTCCTGTCGGTTTCAAGACCGAGCAAAGAGCTGGGGGAAATGACCTACCATCTACTCGAGGAGAAACCTGCCATCATGATGAAGGAAGAAATCACAAGGAAGTTGTGAGGGTTGCTTTGCGGAACTCAATCATTTTTTTTTAATTTGTTTTGTTATGTCAAGTTGCTCCACTAGTGCAAAATTCAATTGTTGCAGATAATTTTAGAGACTCTGATTGTATAGAACTTCTTTCAATTTACCAAGCTAGAAAGACCATATTTTGGGTTCGACTATCACTGTTCCATTTTAATTCCGAATAAATCCGTCATGAATTTCAGGTTAAGATGTAATATATATTTTTATATTTTCTTCATAAAAGATGTAGATTGTTTTAACTATAACAAATCTCTCATCATGTCTTTGCCTTTGCCTCTCATTGGAAATGGCCCTATGTATTTAAAATGGAATAGTTTTGGTGTTCAACAAAGTTGATTAGATTTTTAATAGAATTCCGAAATGGAATAGGTTTTGGTTTTTAAGCAAATTTATGGGATTTTTTTAGGGAATTTGGAAGTTACTTGTAATATATAAAAATATATTTATAAAAATAAAAAATTTCATTGCATTTAATTGCACATGCTCGATTACTTAGCTTATAAAATTGAGCAGCAAGGTGGGGTGGATAATGCATGTATGTAGTAGTTCATTGCGTGCTCCTTAGCTAAACCTCATGAGTCACTGAATCCATAACCTACCCTCACGATAATGTGGGTGAAAGCATGAATGTTGTTTCTCCTCTCTCGGTGATACCATGTACACTTACATACAATCCCATTACCCATGTGCGAACTAATTGACAAACATGTTGCATACACCTACACACATTGAAATTGGTACATTAAATAGTCTCATAATCATAAATTAAAAACATATTATTTTCACACAACATAACATAATGTCCTAACTCAATATGAAGTCCATACAATATTGAATCAATCTAGAATCCTTGCAATATTGATGTAATCCCATCTCAATGTACCCTTATGGCTTCCTATCACACTTTGACAAACTATCGGTAGCATCTAAAAATTAATGCATTTAAAATATATGCACATCTATTCAATGTATAATAACCATGTAAATTGATACATCAATTATGTCATATCAATGTACAATTTGTCCATCCATGTTTATCATATTACATTTAATCAAAATTATTCGAAAACATTAACTAAAACCAATAAAAATAGTTAAGGAGTTTAATCTTTCATCATTATAATACATTATAATACATGTCAATAAATCTAGTCATTTTGCAAACAAAATGTAGTCAAATAGTAAAATTATGTCATATAACTGTACAATTTATCCATCTTGTTTATCATATTACATTTAATAAAAATCATTCGAAATCATTAACTAAAACCAATCAAAATAGTTAAGGAGTTAATCTTTCATCATTATAATACATGTCAATAAATGGAGTCATTTTGCAAACAAAATGTAGTCAAATAGTAAAACCCAATTTGTCAAAACTATTCAAAGAAAATAGAGCACTACAATATGACTACAACATACGACGAGGGAGAGGATGTGATAAACCCAGACCATTGGTTCTTAGGTCCGCCCATTTTTGCAGAGGTTCCCCTATTGGTCGAGTGTCGTCCGTAGGGGGGTTTTAGGGATTTAAGGTTTGGACAGGTGGGTACCTTGGGGCAGGGTGAAGAGAAAGAGGTAAGGTTTAGAACTTGGCTTGGGTGGGCTCATTTTTGCTATGATAGATAATAAATGATCAAGACAGACAAGGGTTGTCTGCTACATTATTGAGGTAAAGGAGGTCTACATTTCATGTGATGGTGGATTGCAGATTGGGTTATCATATACAAAGATTATTGTCTTTGTTTTACAAAATTTAAGCAAATGTGTTGGGTTGGAATTTGACAATGGCAGTTTAAAATGCTTGTTACCTGTAAATTTTGTGTGAAAACACAACAAAGATGATTAGTGCATGCATGCACACACATGTTGTGTTTGTATTACAACTGTGAGATTGAAAGCATCAATGATTCTATAATCTACATTTCAAATCCCTTTACAATCAATCCCCTGGATAACCTTGCAACTGGCACCCATGTAGAAAGTAGCATCCTAAGAAATTGACAACATCATAACTAAGGCTATAACTTCCTTTGCATTTAATTGTTTTGTAGTGGTGACAAAAAACATAGGGCAATAGCCAGTTAGGAATTTCCATTCAATATCACCTGCTATCATTAATGGTTCCAACTTCCAACACAATTATTACATGTATTATACATTTCAATGTATTTAGAGATTGTTTATTTTTTTTTCTTCCAAATGAAAAGAAATATGTGTTAAATGTTTTATTTATGATATTCTTTTAACCATTAAAAAAATAATTTTAATACAATATTTTTGACTATGAAAAATAAAATAACATTTAAAATATTAAATAAAAAATAAAATAACATTTAAAATTTTAAAATATAATAAAAAATAAAATAACATTTAAAATTTTAAAATATAATAAAAAATAAAATAACATTTAAAATTTTAAAATATTAAGTAAAGTAAAACACCATGTACTCTCACCATTGAATAAACAAAGGAAAGGAAAGCAACCATGTAGAATCTATGTATAACAAAGGAAATGAAAGCAACCCTATAGAACCTATGTAAGTGATACATTGAAAGTACACCTTAGAGATATATGATAAAATGACTCTTTATTATGTTGTTAAGTGAGTAAGTAAATGTTAGTGACAATACATTTTAGAGTTTACAATTTTTCTAAGATTACTAGAAATCTTCTTAAGATATGATATTTTCATCGAATTATAATTATAATAATTTAGGTTTCCTGTTATATAGTAATTTGGGTTTATCTTTTATTTGATATTAGTTTGTTTTTTAGTTTAAATTTGTATATGAAATTTAATTTTTAATTTAAGAAAATAAATATATATTTTTTAATATAATAAAATATTTGTTTATTTTATTTATGATAAATTAATATATTTGAAGTTTTATGGTTGTTTTTAAATTTTTCAATGTTTAAAACTAATTATATATATGATGGACTTTGTTATAAGTACCATCGTATGCATCCACTTGTTGACATCATGTTTAAGGGATTTAAGCTTCACATCGTGTGTGTATGTCATTTTTTATTTAATTGAAAATTGTGTCAATTCGTTTAAGCTGTCATGTGTTTGTATGCCTGTGTTATCAATCCAATTCGGCGAATAAAAATCTCATGACATAATATGCATGTTCTCTCATGGGTTGCAGAGCATGTCGTTTTAAAAAGTAAAAAACTAAAGCATATATTCAAAGGACTATATGATAATAATTACCTTTATTGAGGCAAAACTTTATGTTCCAATCAGAATTGACATGATTTTGCGTCTTTGATACTGATAGTAGGTGAAACCATTTACACTCGCCAAATAAACCATTTACATTGGCATGATTTTTTATAGTAAACCTATGACATGACCTACAAGATTTATTTAATTATTTGACCTACATTTCATTGGTGGTTTTGCACAATGATATATATGGTCTATCATGCATTAATTTTATTGGGTGCTTGTCCACAAATGGACAATGATAAATATAATATAATTTGTAGGTGAAGTCACAGGGATTTATGGATAGGAGGTATATCTAGGCTAACAATAAGCACAAGGCATTTATAGACAAAAATGATGTACATATGAGACTCGACAATAGAGCGCTTGTTTGGATCTAGAATTGATTCCATCCAAATTTCCAAACTGATGGAGCTAATTATGATTTAAAACTACTTATTGATTTAATATCATTGTGTGTTTGGACTCTTAAAGCAAATTTATTCATTAGTTTAGCTTGGGTGACTTATGATATGATCTTTCCTTCAATAGTATTTGTTAAAGGGCTGAAGCTATTGTCTAAATCCCACAAGCGCATCAAAATTTGTGTAATACTAATTATGAATAGAAATATAAAGTCTAAACAGGACACTAGTACTGCATTGACAACTTATTTCATTACTTGGCAGGGACTAAACTGTCATACAATACTTATTAAGGAAAAACCCATTACTATCGCTAATATTTTCATTGCACTAATAAATTGCTTAAAAACTTTTAAAACGTGCCCCAAAATGAAGCTTACAACAACATAAATTGATTTTAAAATATCATAACTAATTTAAAAAATGACAGCACATATATAAAGAACGGAAATATTAAATATGGAAGTAGAAACTGTATAGTATGAGACGGTATGGAATATATACTTTATAAGTAAATGAACCTTACTTGCATAAAGTATTCATGCAACATATATTTTATTCAGTGAAGAGCAACATATATTTTATTCAGTTAAGAGCACATATCTTATTCATGTGAAGCAAAGCAAAGTGTCACTATGCAATTCATGCTACGAGATAATATATCAATCATTGGTAGTGGAAGAACCTTTGCTTTTAGTGCAAAAGGTGCATGCTATTTTTCATTATGTTGATTTTGTGAAAATAAAGCTCGAGTGTTTGGTAGTGTGTATGTTGAATGAAGTGAGTGGTTTCTTCAAATTGAACTTAGCTTTGGTGTTGATGGTAATTTATGTGTTTTCAATGGTTATTGGATTTTTGCATGGTCACTAGATTTATGATGTGGATTATGATAGTTCTATTAAACTTAAAAAAAAATTGTATGACAAAAGACAAAGAAATAATTGTTGAGTGTATTTTGTGTAATTGTTTAGTCTTTAACATGAATCTCTTCATTTAATGGTGGTCATCCAAAAAAAAACAAAAGCAACAACCAACATGCAAGCCATGCAACTCAGAGCTAGATTAAGAAGGTGTGTGAAGGAACGATTCCAAAAAATTAAAACATGCAGTGTCTAATTGTAATAAAAAATAATGAGCTATCAGAGTATGATCTGCATGATGTAGATATCATTGACAATGTAGTTGACGTTGCAAAAGAGTAAGTGTTTATTGTTGAAATCTAACTAATTAACTAATCAATATAATGGCCTCTACATAATTCATTTGTGGGATTTACACAATTGGATTCAAACCTTTTCTAACTATTCCATCGTTAGGAATATAAAATTCATGCAAAATAAAACCCAAGTCAAGCTACGAACTTAGTTTCCATTTAACAATTATATGAAGGATTTCCCCCCCCTTTTTAGGGTAAATTTATGGTTAATTGTTAAATGCATAACAAAAATATAGTTAAAATGTATAATGAAAAAGAATTAAAATCATAGCACACAATTCCAAAGCATTCTCGTACTTGAGAGGACAAATTATCATTGTATTGTTTTTGGGTTCACTCCAAAGTCATGATATCCACTTAATATTGATATGTATTAACATTGGCAGTGTGTGGACTTACTAAAAATGGATTCTTCTACTTGTCTTTATGTATGTTTCAACAAGGGCTACTAAAAATGGATTCTTCTACTTGTCTTTATGTATGTTTCAACAAGGGCTTATTCGAGGGTATCATCTTATTTGGACATCCCTACAAGTTGTAGTACTCAATTTTTTGAAGATTTTGTAACTAGGTTTACTTCTTCAAATGATATGCAAAGTTCAAATAAGAGTTTTGATGTTTCCTTTTATTTTCTCTAATTCTTATATGCCATGGGGCGAGTTCTATGTTTACATTATTTTGAAGATTCTACATTTTGAAGAATTGGAAGACATCTCATGTCAGATTCCCCGTGGTTTTTTTTTCATTGTATTAAAGAATATGGGCTTTTTGCAATTAACACATCCGAGTACACATCTTAGATATACAACTTCATCTAATTGCAAATCACTAATTTTAGGTAGCTAGTTTTCAATATATAAATTTGTGTATTAAAGAATGTAATAGGAAACATTTTGTAAATTAAGATCATAGCTTTAAATCATCCTTCTAGGACATAAACACAACCCCTCTTTAAATATTGTCATATTGAAATAGATAATATCATCCACAATGAAACATACAATAAACTTTCTATAACAC
>CBVK0101568577.1:0-11352 GCA_900067695.1 Picea abies | reverse complement strand
AATCCATGACCTTCCACCCCTAGACAGATGGCCAAACTGAGGTCGTAAATTGAATGATCGTGCATATCCTACACATGTATAAATCCAAGAACCCTTTCACATGGGATGAGAGTCTTCCCTATGTCTAGCATAGCTACAAGTAAGCTATACATAGCTCAACTAACCACAACCCCTTTCAGGTGGGGTTGGGATTCCAACCACTGGGTCCCATAGATGTTGCACCTCCCCTCACCTCAACCGACTCATCTCCTACTCCAACTGAAGATGAAAAATCCACCTTGTTCATTGAAAGGATCCAGTACATCTTCCAATAGGTTTAGGATATCCTAAAAAAGTCCAATGACAAGTACAATCAATGCAATGATCAACATCGGGTGCCACATAAGTTTCAGGTGGGAAACAAAGTTTGGTTGCACTTGCAGAAGGAACACCTTGTAGGACCCCATTAGAATATTTTCCCATTCTTTTATGGGTCATACACCATCACCAAACCTGTGGGAGGTAATTATTTTGAGCTCAACATTCCTTCTTTCCTTGGCCTTCACCCAATGTTTAATGTGGACCTCCTTCGACCTTATTTCCCACCATTATTGGACACTTCAGACGTAGAAGAACAATTGACACCAATAGAGCTCAACCCTAACTACATAAAATAGGAATCCAATGATCATATTTTGGACACACAGTTCAAGGGAACTTGACAAAAAAGGATCCAACTTTATGGAGTCTTCAAAGTAGGGCATCTCCTGCACCGAGGAAAGTGCCTCACTCGAGGCCAAATTCAGCAGAAATTTTCTCATCTAATCGGGGAACTCAACACAATGGAGACTATTTATTCCTAAGGAGGGAGGATTGATCTAGGTGGATATCGGTGGCCACCCACCTTTTCCAGCTGGATCAAAACAACTTTTTGGCAATTTTGGTAATTTACTACTTTTAGTAGTTTTTCAGGACATGAACTTCTTGAGCCATTTTGAGGCCCTGAACGACGTTTTTTTGGGTATGTACCTATTGGATATTCGTCAACAGTTGTATTCCTCAGATAGATATTTCCAACGGGCTATCGTATGCCTAAAATGGACATTATATGAAAAAGTTACGACCCCAGGAAGTTGATGTACTGACTTACTCAAACGAGGTTCACATGACTTTTGGAACTTCATCTCCTAGGATTAGGTTTTTGGATGTCTAGGGTTTTTTGGTTGCTCGCCACATATCCGTTGTAGTTTCCATCTGCCTTTGCAACTTTTTCTCATCCTTGTGCATTTATTCCAAATTCAACCTAGCAGGGACTATGCCTTACTACAATTGATATGTTATTATGTTTTATTTAGGATTCATTTTACTAATGTTTCTCAATGTTTTTTTCTATATGTTTAAAGTTAATAGGATTTATAGTTTAGGTAAATTTAATAGTCAAAAACATGAATTGTTTATTTTAATTTTATGTTTGAATTAAGAGGTAGGTAGGATATGTAAACCTATCTAAAGTAAGTAGTCAACTGACTACATAAATAAATGTATTTTTTCTTGTAAGTAAAAAAATATTACATAGCAAATAAAGGCTTATCATAAATCAATGATGGATGGTGATGTAAAGTTTTATGTGTACATAAAAAGAGGAAGAAGGTGATCCCTTCAATCCCTACCACCAATCATAGAAAGGGTGCATATATACACACCTTCATCATTTGGACACACATACACTTCATGTGCAGAAGTACATAGTCAGACCACTTCCACCTTCACACATAGATTTCTTATGCTTTCATGTGCACAAACACCCACAACTTCTAATTTTCATACACATGTGCACTTTCCCACACATACACACATGTACACAACTTCATTCTTGGGGGGTTGGTGATGGGGGTGAAGGAGAAAACATGTGTGGATTTTTGTAGGGAGTGAAGGTGTGTCCATAATGTTTGTGTGTGTGTGTGTTTGAACACACATGCTTCACATGTGATTACACATAGACACATATAGTGAATATACCTTCAACCTGGCATGAACACACAAACCACACACAGACACATTAAATATTTGTGCATTCCAACCTAGATACACACAAAGCCCCCTTATTGATAAAAGGATGGGTGATGAGGTTGATCCAATGATGATGTGTGTATTTGTGAAGGGGAAAAAGGTGTGTCTGCATGCATGTGTGTTTGTGTGTGTTATAATTTTAGAGGTTAGAGTTATCTTCTTTAACATTGATTAATAATTACATGTGATAGGATCACTATAATATAAAAAATCACATAACACAAGATATATCTTGGGAAACCCTCGTGGGGGAGAAAACCCATCAATCAATTTTTCAATATATATTCCTTGAACCAATACAATGTCACATTATAGCTCTCCAAAAATAGACCAAGACCAAGATACCAAACACCATGAAAACAAGACCTCTTGCACTAGACCTTTGCTATGCTCCAAATACACAAGAGAAGTTGATTTGTATGTGTATAGAAATGAGAGGAAGTCAACCTCTATTTATAAACATCACTTGACTTCCGAAAAGACGTAACCTGAAGAGGGGTTGTTTTTAATTTTACAATAAGGATAAAAATAAAATAACATTTTATTTTCAACCGATTTATACAATAAGATTACAATAATCTTCTCGAGGTTTGACCAATAAAAATAAAAAATACTATATTCCATAGTTGCATCAAAATATCAACACTCCCTCTAAACTAAGAAGGTATTCTTTGTTTCCACATAGGCTCATGACCATTGACTATTGAACATATGAATCTATACATCATCGGATATTCATAATACAACATGACTTCACATCCAATGCATCCAAGGCATGTGTGTAGGTTTGAAATAGCTTCAACATGTCACCATGACATCCACTACCCCACAATGCATATGTACCTCATCATGTGCATTCATGTGACCTCAAAACCAATGCATCAAAGGTCTCTAGGTAGCTCTCAAATAGTTACAACACGTCCCAAGGACATCCACTACCCCACAATGCATATGTACCTCTTTATTCCCTCTAAAGAGAGACCACACCAAGCTTGTCCCTGATGTGGTTGAACATCATCCTCGACAGTGGCTTGATCAACAAGGCCACAACCTGCTCCTTGATAGTCACATAGTGTGTTATCACATATATCTATAAAAGGGTCATAGGATGACCAAGTCCTTTTTTTCATAGAAGCGTTAGAATGCAACATTCAAAAGAAGCCCATTTCGGGCTTAAAATACAAGAAACAATTGGGTTCAATTTTCGACAGCAGATATCCCAGGAGAATTTCAAATCAACTGTTCTCAGTCTTTTAGAACATCAGAATTTTGCGAGGTTTAAAGACTAGGTGGAATCCCCAAAGTTCCATATCAAGTGCCATGTGTCCCTCTAGATCAGACGGTCAATATTTACTTTGGGAATACAGGCTTCGGGAGTTTCAACATGTCTAACCCCATTTTCTTCTGGAGTGTTTTTCCCAAAGTTAAATATCAAGTGCCACACATTCTTTCATATCAGATGGTCATGATTCACTTCGAGAGTTCAAGATTTAGGAGTTTCAAAGCTTCCCTTATCACTTTCCTTTGAATTTATTTTACCCAAAGTTGGAGATCTCTACCACAAGTCCTTCTAGATCAAAAGATCATCATTTACTTTGGGAATTTTGACTTTGGGATTTTCAGCATCTCCACTTTCGATTTCTTCCGGTGTGTTTTCATCGGAAGTCCACTGATCACTGTCATGTGTCCATCTGAATCAATTTTCATCATTCATTTCAGACCTTCAACATTCATTTCAAGTCGCCACATCACTCTGGGCCCATATTTGTGCTAGTTCTACATGAAGACCCCTCTCGAGCTTCAAAGTCCAAAGTATGTGGCAACCATCAGTGTAGACATGTGGCACCCTTATCAGTCATGATAGGTGGCATCCATATAGCATTGACACATGGAACTCATTTCAAGCATTTTCAGACATGTATTCAACCTTTTTTAGAGTGACACATGTCACCCCTCTGTCTGCAACACATCAGCATAAGTGACATCAAACCTCCACGTCATATCATTCTCCAGGAAGTGTTCTTGTTTAGAGCCAAAACTAATGTCATCTCTAAGCATGGTTAGAAATATCCTAGAGTTGGCGGGCAGATAAAATTTAGCAGGGACGCTAAGTTAGAAGAGGTGTCTGAGATCACCGACCGAGGCCAGATCAATGACGATGCTCCATTGCAGGGATGCAATATGCTCAAAAGATGAAATTCTTGATCAATCCCACAATCAAAACCATGGTATAGTGTAAGAGCTATGTGGAAGTTAGTGGTAAATTGCGGGCCCAAAAGTAGTCTGGGTTGAAACCGCATTTGATGGCCCTGCAATCACGTGCTCATAAACCATCAAATATAAGAGTAGTGTGTGGAAAATCCCTATTCCTTAAGCCTCATCCTGATCTTGATGACTGTTAAACTAATAAAATAAAGGATTGGTGTTTGAAACCTCAAATCACCTAGCAATTAGAGAGCATGGAGGGTGCAGCCATGAGGATAGAACTATTAGCCTAAGGTACCCCCATGGATATTTTTTTCTGTAGGCCCATGATGAGCTGATTTTGTGTCTGACAAGAGGATACATGGTCAGTCTGACAGAAGAAGGCATAGACGAAAGGCTTTGAATGGATGGTCAGATCACACCCTCAGTAGTTGTGGAGTGATATGAGTATAAATAGATCAGTTCAAGATTTTGTCAAGGTCGTCAACTGGTTGAGCAAAGCTCCCTATTTTTGCAATATTTTGATGTTAGAACTTTTCTTTGGTTATGTATCAAATTTGAGACTTTTTCATTAATAGAAGTCATTTTCTTTCATCTCTTTGTTTAAAATTTGTTGAAACACTCAGGCATGGAGGATTCAGTTGAATTTTGTGGTTCTATTGTAGTGTAGGTTTGATTATTGTAGTGTTCTGACTAGTTTTAGTCATCTTCTTTGTTACCTTATTTCCCCTTATGCTGAAATTTTCGGGCATGGAGGATCTAGTCAAGTTTTTGTAGTTACAAGATAATGTAGGTTTTATTATTGTGTTGCTGTGACATATTTTAGTGTCTTAAAATTGAGTTCAAGAGTTCTCTTGAGCCTGATTTTTTCTTCACCAAGCTGCTTGAAAGTCAGATTATCATGGAGGACTTGTCCACCTCTCTCACTAAGTATTCCTCCTACTCACCCTTAAACTCATATCATTGACTGAAGTTAATGAGGACCTCACTTCCATGTGCATTGTTTATCTAGTTTCTATGAATTAAATAATTCTTGTACTGAGTTTTGTCCATTTGACCTCCACTCATAAAACCAACATCCACCAAACATTTTGATGGTTACTAGGCTTATCCTCTCATGGTATAAGGATGGATATTAGTGCTAACATTAATGGTGTCATTTCTAGGGATGGACGTGAAGATATCTTCCCTGGGAGAACGAGAATGATTCGATCTAATCTTTGGTGCTGATGATGACTGAACATGTTTAGACTGCATACCATTCACCTGGCGACTCCATGATTAAATAATCCAGTGGGGAACCCACAAGTTTAAGAAGTAGTATTTTCATATGGAATCCATCTTTGCTTGGAGTTTTTCTCCTTTTAATTTCTATTTTGTTCCTACTATGGATGAGTGGGGTGATTATTTGCCCACATTTGAAGAACATAGAGAAGAAAACCCTACTAAGCATTTGCTTGAGTTTCATGAACTCATGCATTAGTGGGGAATACATCATTAGTATGTGTTAATGAAGATGTTCATGTTCTCATTAGAGGGAGATGCTCGTGAGTGGTATCAATCCTTTCCCCCTTCTAGCATCTCCTCCCTGGAACAGTTTCATGTAGCTTTTAATATGCATAGTCAAATGTTTTATTCCTCTAAGTTAATTTGTCATATCTATTGTGAGGATTATAAAGACTGTGTTTAGGATATATCTGATTATTATAAAGGTTGTGAGGATGAATAACATTCCTTGGATGAGGAATCAACTCTTTCTCTTCCCCATTCATCTGCATCAGATGAAATTTCTGTTTGTTGTCTCAGTAAGGAAAGTGCAGAAATTGACTTTGTCCTGGAAGATGATATTCTTTGTAGTCCTGTCTCTAAAAGGCCTAAATATGAGAAAATTATTTTTTACTCTTATGATGATGATAAGGTATTGCTTCCAGGATTGAATCTTAAAAGGCAGCCTATGTTTAATAATAAAGAACAGTTTTCTCAGGTTGGGAAAAATATACCTTTTGGTAGTGCATTTGAGGCTCCTCCTTCATTTGATCATTATGGAGACAATGATGAATATGTGGAGGTTATTTTTAAAGAAAAGTATATTAGCATCTAGACTTCTTATGAAAATGAAAGCTTATTCCAAGGGAAACATGTTAAAGAAAAAGATCCATCCATTGATATACACGAGGATATTTCTTGCCATCAACTAGCGGATGTGATCGGAGTAGACCAAGGAGAAGTGGATCAACAACTTGCATCAGCCTATCACTCACCTGTACTTTCCATAGACATTCATCCTGATGTGAGAAACTATAAGACGGAGCAGGCTTTTTGTTACCAACCCAGTAAGTTTTGTCACCTATTTTATGACCCTGTAGGGGAATACATGGAGTTGCATTTTTTCCATGTATTGAAGCCTCCCAACTTTATCTTACCTTAAACACTAGGAGGAGACCTGAAGAATGTAATCTATTTGTTGTCACAGTTTCATTATCCTTTGTGGATCAGTGACAAAGTAAATAAGTTTTCATTTAGGAGGTTACTTGAATGGCTTTGGTGGAAGTTCACTTTCACCTAGCACTTTGTAAAAATCAGTTAGTGTAGGCTTATAAATAAATAATCTCCTTCAAGAGCATGTGCGTTTGATTTATTTTCAAGTAGAGTAGTGTACATGTCAACCTGTTTCCTTCAACAAATGTATCTGAGATCAACTCCACAACCCAATAGCTAAGGCACTGAAACTGCTTGTTCTTGGTAGATCGTAGGGAGCATGCCATCCTCTGTGGAGCCAAATGTTATCACATATAGCTATAAAATGGTCACAGGATGACCAAGTCCTTTTTTTCATAGAAGTGTCCAAATGAAACATTCAAAAGAAACCTATTTCGAGCTTAAAATACAAGCAACAGTCTGGTTTAATTTTTGACAACAGATATCCTAGAAGCATTTCAGATCAACGACTCTCGGTCTTTTAGAACATCAGAGTTGCACGAGGTTTAAAGACCAGGTGGAAGCCCCAAAGTTGTAGATCAAGCACCATGCATCAATATTTACTTCGGGAATACGGGCTTCAGAAGTTTCAACATATCCAACCCCATTTTCCTCCACAACATTTTTCCCAAAGTTAAAGATCAAGTGCCACACGTCCTTTTAGATCGGACAATCATGATTCACTTCAGGAGTTCAGGCTTCAGGAGTTTCGAAGATCCCCTTCTCATTTTCCTCCAAACTGATTTTGATCAAAGTTGCAGATCTATGACATGCATCCTTCTAGATCAGACGGTCATCATTTACTTCAGAAATTCGGGCTTCAGGATTTTCAACATCTCCACTCCCGATTTCTTCTGGTGTGTTTTCACCTGAAGTCCACTGATCACTACTATGTGTCCATCCAAATCAACATTCGTCATTCACTTCATAACTTCAACATTCATTTCAGGTCACCACGTCACTCCCGACCCATATTTATGTTAGATCTACATGAAGACCCCTCTTGAGCTTTGAATTCCAAAGTATGTGGCAGCCATCGGTGCATACATGTGGCACCCTTATCAGTCATGACACATGGAATCCATATAACATTGACACATGGCACTCATTTCAATTATTTTCAAGCATGTATTCATCCTTTTTTGAGTGACACATGTCACCCCTCCGTCCGCGAAACGTCAGCATAAGTGATGTCATGTCTCCACATCATATCATCCTCCGAGAAGTGTTCTTGTTCAACACCAAAATTAGCACCATCTCTAAGCGTGGTTAGAAGAATCCTAGAGTTGGCGGACATATAAACTTTAGCGGGGACGCTAAGTTAGCAGAGGTTCCCCAGATCGCAGATTGGGGCCAGATCAATGACCATGCTCCATTGCGGGGAAGCAACATGCTCGAAAGATAAAATTATTGAGTGGTCCCACAATCGAAACCATGGTATAGCGTAAGGGATACATGGAAGTTAGTGGTGAATTGCAGGCCCAAAAGAAGTCTCGGTCCAAACCACCTTTGATAGCCCCACAATCATGTGCTCATAAAGAATCAAATACAATGCGTGGTAGTCCCCTAGGCATTAATCCTCATCCCGATCCCGACGAGGGTTCAATTAATAAAAGAAATGACTGGTGTTTGAAACCTCAAATCACTGAGTAATTAGAAAGAATGGAGGGTGTGGCCGTGGAGAAGAAACTATCAACCTGAGGTACCTACATGGATAGTTTTTCCTGCAGGCCCATGCTGAGCTGAGTTTTCACCTGACAGGAGGATGCATGCTCAGTTTGACAGAAGAAGTTGCAGATGAAAGGATTTGAATGGATGGCTAGATCACACCCCTGATAGTTGTGGAATGATCTGAGTATAAATAGATCATTTCAAGATTTTGTTAAGTTCGTCAACTGGTTGAGCAGAGCTCCCTACTGTGTAATATTTTGATGCCTGAGTTGTTCTTTGGTTATGTATCAAATTTTAGACTTTCGCATTAATAGAAGTTAGATTCTTTAATCTCTTTGTTTAAACTGTGCAGAAACACTCGATCATGGAGGATCCAGTCATGGGTTGTAGTTCTATTGTAATGTAGGTTTGATTACATTATTGTTGTGACCAGTTTTAGTCAGCTTCCTTGTTATCCTATTCCCCATTACACTAAAAGGCTCGGGCATGGAGGATAATCAAGTTGTTTTAGTTGCATGATAATGTCAATTTGATTATTATACTACTGTGACATATTTCAGTGTCTAAAACTTGAGTTCAAGAGTGCTCTTGAGCCCGAGTTTTTCTTCACCAAGCTGCTTGAAAGCTGACTTCCCATAAGTAGTCTTGTTCACCTCTCTCACTAGTTATTCCATATTCTCACACTTAAAATCAAATCACTGACTGAAGTTAATGAGGCCCTCACTTCCCTATGCATTGCTTGTCCAGTTTGTGTGTTAAAATCATTCTTGTACTGAGTTTTGTCCATTTGACCTCCACTCATAAAACTAACATCCACCAAACATTCTGATGGGTACTGGGCTTATCCTCTCGCAATCTGAGGGTGACTCTCGATGCTAAAATTCGCGGTGTCGTTTCTGGGGAATGAATTGAATAAATCTCCCTGGGATTGAACGAAAAAGAAATTATGATTCTGAAGTGCATCAGAAATTAGTGACTGGAAGATTGCAACTTGCACCTGGTGACTCCATTGTTCTAGTTGTGGCTCCCAAAGGTAGACACATGAGGTCTACTCCACAATTGCCTCTGGAAACACCTGAAGCTGACCCATAAAAGATCATAAGAAAGGGAAAGACCTATCAAGAAGGGATTTCAACTATTGTACCAGGTGATTTTCATAATTTACAAACTTCTTCTTTTAAATCACCAACAGCTGCATCTAATTCTCCTGTTATACCATCTGTTGGAGTTTCTAGAAGTTTAAATTTTGGAAGTTTTCCTGTTGAAATTACCCCCTCTAGTCTTCATTTGGAAGGATAAAGTTTTAAAACTTCTGTTTCTCATGATATTGTAAAGTGGTTCAAACCCAAAGGTTCAGAAGGTGGTCCTACTTTGGGTTTTCCTACTCCCCCTCCTGTCAAAGTGGCTGTAATCATACCTTCCCAAACTCCTTCTCCCCCTAGTTCTCCTACAGTTCACATCCCAATGGCAGGTGCTAATCCTCCTAGAAACATAATGGATGCCATAGTGGATGCTAGGTATGCCCCTCTTGTTTTACCTCATCCTATGAATGCCCTCCCAGTTGGAGATTACCTCAAGTATATGCCCAAATTTACAGGGGAGGAAGACATATCCACAGAAGAGCATCTTGCAACTTTTTATAGTTATGCAGATAAACTTGTCATTAAGAATGAAGATATATGGATGAGGGTTTTTGTTCAAAGCCTTAATGGTGAGGCCAAAAAATGGTTCAGGGGATTAACCCCTAGATCTATTGATGGGATTGAAGCTCTAGATGATTCATTCTTAAGACCATGGGGGGATAAAAAATATTTCCTTTATTATATTACAAATTTCGGGTCACTTAAGAGAGGAGAGGGGGAATCTGTTTCAGACTTCTCAAAAAGGTTTAATAAGATGTACAATAATATTCCCACTAAAATTAAGCCTACTAAAACCTCTACCAAGATTACTTATGCTAGTGCTTTTGACCCTGAGTTTTTCCTCCCATTAAGAGAAAGAAGAGGTACCTCATCGGCTCATATGCAAGATGAATCCCTTGAAGTAGAGTCCAATATATTGGTAGTTGACAAAATTAGGAGTAAGGATGATAGAGACATAATAAAGGGAAGGTATGAAGCTTCAACCTCTGGTTCCTTTGCTTCCCACCCTCAAGTAGATGATCTGACAAAAATGGTAAAATCACTTTCTACAGAAGTGGAAAAGTTGAAATTTGAGGGAAAACAAGGCTATAAGAACACCCAAAATACTGATAATAGGGGTAATTTTAGAATACCAAATAATGCCCCTCGGGCTATCTAGAGAGATCAAAGAAATAGGGATAGGGATGATCAAAATATCCAAGCCCCTCTTCAAAATAATCTTGTTACTGATAAAGGAGAGGAAGAAGATGTAGATCCTGAAATCCATTGCCTGGGTGACATCTCTTCATCTCCTCATTTAACTCAATCTGCATATGCAGATTCTCTCATGGCCAACCAAATAAATGACCTGGGTAAAGGGGAAAGGACTAGTGGAAATTCAAATAAATAAAACCTAAGGTCGAAGAAGAAGGAAGGAAATACTAACATTCCCGATTGGCTTGCTAGAACAGAGCATCCTTTTAAAGAAATGGAAGCTAGCAGCAAAGAGAAAGAGGCATACAACCCCTAGGCACTGGTTAAGGGCCCTATCCTAGAAGTGAAGGAGATTTTAAAGCCTCCCTCCTCTTTTATCTTTGAGAATGAGATTCAAAAAATTAATATCGTTGTACCTTTATTAGAGCTAGTTAAAAATAAGGACTTCCAAAGATACCTCTCCCAAGTACTGCAGCCTAGACCTGCATCCTATTCCAAAGACTCAGTCAACCTCTAAGATGAAAATCCTGATGTCATATTGGGTCCTTTGGTAGAATATAGGGATGACTCCTCTCCTCCTTTCTATACCTCATTGAACATCCACGATAAGGTG
>CBVK0101568572.1:0-14184 GCA_900067695.1 Picea abies | reverse complement strand
GGGAAACACAACAACAACAAACAATGCAATAAAAACCCACGTAAAATGAGGAAGAAACACTGCAGATAACCGCATTGGAAATCCAAAGATTTAGCCTCACTAAAGACATACTGCAAATAGACGAATACATGGTGCAAAGGCAGGTCAAGGACTTGGAAAAATTGAAACTGGTATTCACTAAGATACCAACGAAAGAACTCTATCAGCTACAGGTCAATCTTATGAAAAAAGTTCAATCCAGAGCCAGAACAGATGCAAAAAACCTAGAGACATCCAGGGTAGCCAAGGAGGTACTAGAAACAATTCTTATAGAAGTACGGATAGAACATGAGGAAGAAAAATGGCATGTAGATAGACCAGAACAAAGACTTGATAAAGTCTTCCAAACAATTATGGAGAGTGCAATAGCATAATAAATCAGCGCAGAGGAAAAGATACAGAAGATAGCGCAGACGATGGACGGGTACAAGAAGAATATCATAGAATTGGTGGAGAAAATGCCACTAACTACCCCACTAGAGGTCAGATCCGAAAGGGAGCAACATGCCAAAGAAAAAACAAATCATACTGCACTGGAATTCAAGGAACTCACAAAACTTTATGAGAGGACTGTACAAATTTGGACAAGCCTGGAAGAAGATGAAAGGATCTAGTAGTGGGATCAAAAAGAATAAAAGTTGAACACAACAGTCCAAGATCTAAAGCAGATGCAAAAGACAATTCCTATCTCAGAGAGACTGAGGGTCGTGCAGGAAATGAAAAACCTGCAAGCAGAAGCAAAGACAATAACAAAGATGGAAATGGAGAAAGCTAGAATGGAACAATCACACTCAGAAAGCCTACAAATGATGAAGGAGCACGTTACAGTGCGAGTCATGGAGACCCTCATAGAAAAGAATGTGCAGATGAAGTCAAAAGGAGATGACCTAGAAAATAAGTTCCAGGACGTAGAGAAATCAGTGCAGAAGGAACACATGACCTGAGTGGCTTGGGACAAGCCACAGGTTAGTGTTGGGGGCTTGTTGGAGAAGGAAATTTCGGGATTTAAGCATAATAATGAAGGTCGAATGGAATAAAGGAAAAAATGTGTGCCAGAAAAGAAGGAAAAGTAACGTGACAAAGGGAAAAGGAAGAAGCATGCAAGGAAAGAAGGAAGATCAATGCAAGGAATAGTGGGATCGAAGACCAACCACGCTGAAGGAAGTTAGAAAGTGGACAAGTGGAGTCCACTTAGAAATTAGGGTTTTTGTCAATGAAAGGGTTTTGACCCATCTTTTGTAATATAAATAGAATATGTATGAGGTAGATTGAGGTATCTTTGGTATCCTTTTTTATAGTGAAGAACTTATTTTTGGAGCATCCTTTTGAGTTTTGAGTCAAAGTTTGTATTTTGTTGAGAGCTGTAGATCTCAGATGGAGTCATAGTAGAGATGTAATTGAGGGCCAGGTCACAAGATGTGGAGCTTTGTGCAATGCTAGTCAACCACATGCACCAATACTAAACTATGATGTAATGCACACAGAGCTATTTTAAAGAAGAATGAATAAAGTAGAAGATCTTTGTGGACGTAGCCCAGGGGGGTGAACCACGGTAAAATATTGTGTTGTAATGTGCTTGAATGTTTTTTGTTGTTTCTGCAATTATGCATAAATGGTTAGATGAATGAATGAGTTAATTTACAATGCACACTAGTATAATTATGCAAAATGTATGTCATTGAATCGATACAGTAGTAGATATGATGAATGCTATGATAGAATGCATGTTAAAGTAGAATATAATTAAAAATAACATCCACAACCCCTTCCATGAATACAGAAATATGCGTCCTCCAGTCACCCATAATCCATCTCGGGTGAGACTTTATTGTGCACTTTGTGCGCGGTGTGGACTTCTGGTTTACTAGAAGGGAAGATGGTGAAAAGAGTTTTTTTGGAGAACTAAGGTAGAACCCGGGTCAACCCATACATCCAACATCATCTCAAAAAAGATGGAAATTTTATCAAATGGATGTGAAGTTAGCATTCTTGAATGGTATTTTGGAAGAAGAAGTATATGTGGAGAAACCACCAGGATATGTGATTAAAATACATGAAGATGAAGTTTACAAATTGAACAAATCTCTTTATGGGCTTAGGAAATCTCCCAGATCTTGGTAAAGCAAGATTGATTCATATTTGATTAGTATTGGTTTCAGGAGAAGCAACAATGCGCCCACATTGTGTACAAAGGAGAATAAGAAAGGTCAAATATTGATTGTTTGTTTATATGTTGATGATATGATATTCATAGGAAATATGTCAGTGGAAAAGTTTAAATCATATATGAAACAAGAATTTGAAATGATTGATTTGGGGTTAATGAGATATTTCCTTGGTATTGAAGTTCTTCAATCAAATTCAGGAATTTTTTCATTTCAAGCAAGGTATGCCATGCATGTGTTGAAGAGGTTCAAGATGATTAATTGTAAACAAATGCCAACTCCAATTACAACAGGGACATAAATTATCAAAGAGGATGTGGGATCCAATGTAGATCCAACTCTATTTAAGAGATTGGTTGGAAATCTCATGTACCTCACTAGGACTAGGCCAGACATTATGTACGTTGTTAGTTTGATTTCCAATTTCATGGAGTCTCCAAAAGATTCACATTAGCAAGTTAGAAAAAGAATTATGAGATATATTGACAATGAAATCAACATAATATGGCATATTATATTCCAATGCTAGTAATGATTTCTTGATTGGATATATTGACAGTGATTTTGTAGGTAGTATTGATGACATGAAGAGTACATCAGGATATGTGTTCCATCTTGGTTCAGGTATGATTTCATGGGAATCCAAGAATAAATCCATTGTAACTATTTCATAGGCAGAACGATTTCATTAGCCGAAGCTGAGTATGTAGCAGCCCCAACAATAGCTTATCAAGAAGTTTGGTTACATAGAGTATTCGGTGTTATTTTGCAATGAAAAGAAAGACCAAATCCAGTGTATTGTGACAACATCTCATTAATATCTCTATCATAGAACCACGTTTTCCATCATAAAATTAAGAATATTCATACTAGATGTCATTTTATTAGAGATATTGTAAAGAATATTGATACAAGATATCATTTTATTAGAGAGCTTGTAAGCAATGGAGAAATCTACTTAGAATCTTGTAGATCAAAAGACCAATTTGATCACATATTTATAAAAACATTGGAAAATGTGTGTTTGAGTTTCATAGACAAAATTTAGGTGTTGTAAATGTTAAAGAATTTAGCAGTTGTAATTAAGGGGGAGTGTTAGAATATAATTACTCCCATAATTACCCCCCTCTTTCATCTTTTTCATAATAGTCATGAGAAATATGAGGGATAGTGTTATTCAAATTAAGAGAATCTTCCCTACCAAATTCATCCATTAAGAGTACTTCGTTAGAAACAGGTTGATCTTGAGTGGGATATGCTTCAAAAAGGTCATCATTAAAGCGAAAGGCATCAAATAAAGCGTTTTCAAAAGTAGGATTAGTAGGCATAACAAGACAATAATCCTTACAATCCCCTATGAATATAGCACTACGAGATGCATGATTGTTCTCATGTAGGCCTGACATGAAGAGAGAGGGATTTGTGTGATATTCAATTTTAGCTTTTAAGAAAAACCCGCAGTTCAATTGTTCGTGAGGACCATAGAAGAAGTCACATCAACGAGGGTCAAGGATGATTTCAAGTAGAAACTCAAAGTGATGAAAGATAGGCGGAGGAGGAAAATCGATAAGAAACTTTACAAAAATTGATTCTCCAGTGAAAATTTGACTAGATACTATACATCTAGACTAGTCTCCTACTTTACCATGGATGGAAAGTGGAAAACGATCTGTAGAAGTATGTATATCATAAACTCCAATAGATTGACAAAAGCTAAGGAAATCATCAATATGGGTATGAGAATATTCCCATAAGTTACCCTCGAAAAGAGGACAACTAACCGTTGACAATGATCTCGAACTAGATTTATGCATGATCATGCGAGATAGGACTCAATAAGGTTGTGAGAAAAAATAAAAACTTAAAAAATAAAAGCATATAAACAATAGATACAAAATACAAAGTAATAATACAAGAAACCAGGGAAATAAAGATAATGGGTGTTTTTTTTTAGCATGCTTCTTCTTCTATCCTCCTCATGTTCCTCCCTTTCCTTTTTCTTTTAACAAATTAGAATTGGTTGGAGAAGTTGAACCAATTCATTAGTTATGTTAATTAAAAGACTCAAATAACTTTAGTTAGGGGGAAGAGTAATAATTATAATGAGGGTCATAAATAAATAATAACTAGTAGGTGGGACCCTTTGTGACTCCCTTTAGTTCATAACAATCATTAGTTAAGAAAAACACACCTCCTTGTGTCTCCCATCAACATATTTACTTTTGGTAATTTAAACTCATGAAATTTGAAATAAATTCAAAAATAATACTCATATATCCAAAATAAACATGTTGTCCAAAGATTCCTGAGTCAACTGTCATAAAACAATAGATATAATAAAAACTCAAAAGCCATATTTCCCAGTCTATGATGCAACCCTTCCTTGGTTGTTGTTGTCACCTCTTGATTTTCCTGAATTTCCCTTTGGCTGTGAAGAGCCTTTAGGCTTAATCTCGTTGATCGTGTTGGAACAATCGTCCCTCAAATGCATCTGGGAAGACACGGATTTGTTAGAGACCCAGGCATCGAGACCATCACCACATTAAAAACCAATAGACCATACCACCTTTCTAACTTATGCCATAGCATAATCCAAGTTCCATATAACAATTCACATAACCATTAGCACTATGACCTTGCCAACTGTGCCACCACTTTCCATACCCTAAGCGTATTAAACATATAACTCAAATAAATCGTATAACCATCACTTGTTAGCTAGGATCCAACCATAATCGTTAAGACTTTTATGCATGTAGTATAGAGTATGGGGTAGTTAAAATTCCATCCCTTTGCATTGTTTCTTATTCCTTCTCAATTGTTTGCATGTGGTATTTGCAGCATTATGTCCCTTTTCTTTCCCTTTGTTATAGCATTTTGCCTCTCTCAAGCTTGTCTTTCATGTAATTTCACTAACATGTTTGTTGTGCAAGTGCAATAAGAACATATAGCAATGACATTAATGGATAGCATAGGTTGTAGTAACACAAGGAATCAACACTTCATAAGCTCAAATTATAACCAATAACAACAAGAACTCATCAACCATGTAAATCGTGTCGCACATTATCACAACATCAAAAAAATGAACAGATTTGATCTCCAATGGTTCAAGGGGGTCCCACCTACTAGTATTATTTAGTTTTATAATAATAGGATTGAGCAATGCTTTGTGGGAAAAACTTCGTTGAAAATTTTAATTGTCAGCAAACTGGCAACTCCACAGGGAAATTTGTTTCCAACGGATTTAGAACTCAGAACTCATGGTTTTGCAGACCAAGAACAATAATTTTAGAAGACGTAACCAGAATAATTATGCAACAGGGGGAAGTGAGCAGATTTAATGGAAAGATGACTGAGAATTTGGGAATAATTCATGAAAAGTGTTAAGAATGAGGGGTTTTTACCACTATATGCATAATCATTCAACTGGAATCTGCTCTTAACTTTCAAGGAGGAAAAATTTTAGACTTGCTCTTAAAATCTCAATGGATGAAGAAATGGAAAGAAGAAGTGGGAAATAACCAATTCCTTATAAGACAACAGTGGAAGTATATGACAATTTCCAGGGCCCTTCATAGGATACATCATCACAGTTGTGTAAGCTTAATTGTTATTGGCTAACAATGCTTTGCAGGAGTGTCACTGTGGCAGAACTGACCCAACATCTTATTCTTGACGAAAATCAACTAAAAGATGAAAAACAATAAAAATCATGTCAGAAATAAAATCACAGAATTTAAAACAACAGAAATAAAATGACCTAAAAGTAAAAGTAGCAGGAAATTGTTAAAAACAAAAAGCAGAAATCAAACCACTGCAAGGCAGAAATGAAATGACAGAAATGTAAAAAACAGAAAACTAAATAACTAAAAAGAAAAACCCAATGTATTATTTATGTACAAAAGGAAGGGAAAGCATTATTGGGGTCAGGTGGGATGACATTTCACATAGATAAATGCATCATCTATTATATATATATGATTCATGAATTGAAAGACGATGCATAAAGCATATTGATCACGCTTCCAACCAACAAGTGCATGTAGCAAGGGTAGTGAGCCTATAAATACCCAAAAAAAGTGATCACCATCTTGTAGGATGTGCCAACCAACAAGACAGAATTTCGGCTTGATATTGAAAACATGCGCATGATCCATAACTTTAGAATGAAGGTTAGAAGTTTTGATGAAGAGAGTGGAGTTAATTGGCTCTTTAAGAATTACAAGGTCATCATTTATGATCTCTTGATAAGGAAAATAAATACCATGCACCGAGGGAGAAAATAAAGGATTTGAATGAATAGAAATTCTTTCAAATTTATCATCATCAAAAGGAATCATGCATGCAAGGGAGACATGACTATCGTCAATGATTTCCTCAACCTCTTTGAACTGAAACAATGGGTTTGTGAAGGGATTCTACAATGTAAAATCTTGATTATTCTCATGGATATTTTCAAAATAAGAGCCAACATAAGAACCTATATGGCCGCTTGAATCCCCTCTTTCATCTTTTTCAGAATAGTCATGAGAAATATGAGGGATAGTGCTATTCAAATTAAGAGAATATTCCCTACCAGATTCATCCATTAAGAGTACTTCGTTAGACATAGGTTGATATTGAGTGGGATATGCTTCAAAAAGGTCATCATCAAATGGAAACACATCAAATAAATCATTTTCGAAAGTAGGATTAGTAGGCATAACAGGGCAATAATCCTTATAGTCCCCTGTGAATATAACACTACGAGATGCATGATTGTTCTCCTACAGGCCTGTCATGAAGAGAGAAGGATTTGTGTGATATTCATTTTTAGCTTTAAGAACAACTTGCAGGTCAATTGTTCGTGAGGATCATAGCAGAAGTCACATCGAGGAGGGTCAAGGATGCTTTCAAGTAGAAACTCAAAGTGATGAAAGATAGGCGGAGGAGGAAAATCGATAAGAAAATTTACAAAAATTGATTCTCTAGTGAAAATTCGACTAGATACTATACGTCTAGACCAGTCTCTTGCTTTACAGTGGAGGGAAAGTGGAAAAATATCTCCAGAAGTATGTACATCATAAACTCCAATAGATTGACAGAAGCTAAGGAAATCATCAATATGGTTCTGAGAAGATTCCCATAAGTTACGCTCGAAAAGAGGACAACTAACTGTGGTCAATGAGCTCGAACTAGATTTATGCATGATCATGTGAGATAGGACTCGATAAGGTCGTGAGAAAAAGGAAAAGCATATAAATAGTAGATACAAAATAAAAAGTAATAGTACAAGAAACCAGGGAATTAAAGATAATGGGTGTTTTTTTTAGATTGTTCCCCAGTACGGTCGCCAAATAAATGTTGAGGAAAAGATATGAAATAATCTTACTCAAGAATTTTCAGACTTTACTTGGCTAAATAAAAGTAGATGGGAATATCACCCTATGTTTATAGCCAACAAAATTAACATCCTAACTCACAAGTATTACTTACGAGTGCTTAGGCTAGTCTTTTATCAACAAAAAACTTGCTAGAAATTCACTTTTTATGTAATTTTATGAATATAACAGTTCTGAAATAAATGTAAGAACAGAATTAAAGACAACAAGATGATAATCAAGACAGATGAGACATAAAGCAATCCTTTATTTCATTCCAATTCACCAAAGAGTCATTTTCTTTACAAGATCTCATACATAAATCTTGGACCAAAGTAAAACTTTTACATCCCCGATGGAACATACAAAAGGACCTCTAACAAAAAACCAAAACTGAACTCTAAAAGCTAGATCAACTTGCCACAGATTTTTGACCACTCGACTCTGCACAATAGTCTTTATCAGTCATGAAAATTAATTCACAAACAGACAAGTCTACACAGACTATCAAAGATAGATCAACACCTCTGAAAAACAAGTGTCTGAATGATTTGATTTAGCCCTGAATATTGTTGTCTACAATAAGACTCTGCTATCACAAAAGAGAATTAATATTTGATGAATATATGAATGAATGAAAACTGAACTATCTCAACATAAACTCAAAGAGAAAACCTTAGCATGCTTCTGCTTCTATCCTCCTCTTATTCCTCCCTTTCCTTTTTCTTTTAACAAATTAAAATTGGTTGGAGAAGTTGAACCAATTCATTAGTTAAGTTAATTAAAAGACTCAACTAACTTTAGTTAGGGGGAAGAGTAATAATTATAATGAGGGTCATAAATAAATAATAACTAGTAGGTGGGACCCCTTGTGACTCCCTTTAGTTCATAACAATTATAACAATCATTAGTTAAGAAAACACACCTTCTTGTGTCTCCCATCAACATATTTACTTTTGGTAATTTAAACTCATGAAATTTGAAATTATTTCAAAAATAATACTCATATATCCAAAATAAACATGTTGTCCAAAGATTCCTGAGTCAACTGTCATAAAATAATAGATATAATAAAAACTCAAAAGCCATATTTCCCAGTCTATGATGCAACCCTTCCTTGGTTGTTGTTGTCACCTCTTGATTATCCTGAATTTGCCTTTGGTTGTGTAGAGCCTTTAGGCTTAATCTCTCTGATCAAGTGGGAAAAATCATCCCTCAAATGCATCCGGGAAGACACGGATTTGTTAGAGACCCATGCATCGATACCATCACCACATTAAAAACTAATAGACCATACCACCTTTCTAACTTATTCCATAGCATAATCCAAGTTCCATATAACAATTCACATGACCATTAGCATTATGACCTTGCCAAATGCGCCACCACCTTCCATACCATAAGCGTATTAAACATATAACTCAAATAAATCGTGTAACCATCACTTGTTAGCTAGGATCCAACCATAATCGTTAAGACTTCTATGCATGTAGTATAGAGTATGGGGTAGTTAAAATTCCATGTCTTTGCATTGTTTATTATTCCTTCCCAAGTGTTTGCATGTGGTATTTGTAGTATTAGGTCCCTTTTCTTTGCATTTGTTATAACATTTTGNCATGTTTGTTGTGCAAGTGCGATAAGAACAGATAGCAATGACATTAGTGGATAGCATAGGTTGTAGTAACACAAGGAATCAACACTTCATAAGATCAAATTATAACCAATAACACCAATATTTCATCAACCATGTAAGTTATGTCGCACATTATCACAACATCAAAAAAATGAACAGATCTGATATCCAATGGTTCAAGGGGGTCCCACCTACTAGTATTAGTTAGTTTTATAATAATAGGCTTTAGCAACACTTTGCGGGCAAAACTTCGTTGACAATTTTAATTGTCAACATCCCCCACCCAGGTTCAATTCCCGCAAGTGACATGTTGAGCTCTTAAATGAGCAAGGTATCAAAAAATCCTCTACTTTCTACATAATATGGTTTACCCTGGGTGCCATCCTCGAAATGAGGGTTTTGTGATCTTATCACCTAATGTAACAAAACATTATGTGATAACGTATCCCCCATACTAGGTTGTAAAATACTTTGCTTCTCTCAATGCAATAAGTTATTATTGATCATATTGTTTTCCATACTAAATACAATGACATTTAATATTTAACCTAAAACAAAAATTTTAAATATAGATGCTCAATTTTTTCTTTCTTCATTTAATTTAACAGCCTTGATATTTAAACTTTAAACAACTCTTTCACATACTTCCCTAAAGAAATAAACAACTTTCTACTAATTTTACCTATTTCAACTAACTTAACTTACAAAGCCAAATATTACACTTACAAAGATATCATTTCGTCCAACATGGGAAAATTTTAATGGTCCATACTTTTCGTAAAATTCCAACCATAAAATGTTGGGAGATATTTTTGTAAAAATATTCAAAATTTTAAGCATTTTATGTAGTTTCTAGAAAAAAAAATTGACCATCTTTAAGTAACATACTTTTGTCCTATAAAATTTATGAGAATCATTTTTAAAAAAAATGAAAATTGACAAATATTTTTTGGGAAAAAAATCATAACCCCAAAATTTTCTTTACATCCAAGTTTTGAATGATCAAATGTTATATATATGAATACTATCATGTCTAAGAAAAGTGATTGGACAACTACTTTTATTTATTATACCATATACAAAGTAAAATTCTTCTATGCCATGAACGTGTCCTTGAAAGACCACACAAGAACCCTATAGGGTACCTTTAGCCTACTCAAGGGATATGTGCACCATGAATAACTTTTGAGCACCTGTAATGGGTCTCAAGTTATAACCAACATCAAGGGAGGAAAAAAAGGCCCTTAGGCCCCAAACAAATATTTTGGAAATTAAGCACCATGAAAACAACATGGAACCACACCTCTTAAGAGGGGCTTTGTCATTTGAGTTGGATATGGGCACCATTAAAAGTTTTTTCACACCATGGATGGGTGATGGGGCCTTAATCATCATCGAAGAATGAAAAAAAGTGCCTTAGGAGTTTTTTGAAGCTTCTCAAGCTCAAGAGCCTTGAACGAAGACATGGGAAATATGTAGGGGATCTTTGGTCTCCAATTTTGATACAAGTGCCATGATTAGGTTTTGTGCACTAGGGATTTGTCTTGAGATATAAAAATGTTTAATGTTGAAAAAAAGGTTCTTGTGCACTAGAAATAGGAACCTTCTCGTGAACAACTCCTAGAATCCATGACATGATCCCTCTCCAGGAAGTCTTTAGAATTTGAGTTGAATATGGGTACCATTATAAGGTATTGAGAAACATGGATGGGTCTTGATTCCTTTACTATAGTTAGGGGAGGGAAACAAGATCCTCCAACACCAAATCATACTTATCACACTCAAACACCATGGAAAAGTCCTTAAACCACCACTTATAGGGTATAATTCACCTCCAAGTGGGGTATGGACACCATCACTAGGTTAATTGTGAGTCAATAATGGGTCTCAAGGTATAACCAAGACCATGGGAGGAAAAAAAGGGCCCTATGCCATAAATGAAGCTTCTTAGGCTCAATTTCCATGAACAACACTACAACCCACAAAATTTCTCAAGCTATAACACCATGAATACATCCTCAAACCACCACACAATTCTCTTATAAGGAATATATGGCCTAATATAGGGATAAAAACACAAATGATTAAGCCACAAAATAGTTCATAATGTTAACATTTCTTATTCACACACTAGGAATGTTTTTTGGTGGAATAATTATGGTTCTTTATCCTCCAAGTGGGATATAAGCACCATGAGTAAGTTTTTTGCAGTGGAAATATTGGATCTCAAGACCTAAAAATGGTTTGGGGGGGGGAGGAAGGGGGTTGAAACCTAATTAAACCTTCTCAATATCTTTCACCATAATTAGGAGAGGAAAACAGTAGGGCCTTCGGCCCTAAACACAACTGCTCAATATTAATATCCATGAACAACCCCTACAAACTGTTGGGTATGTGTTATATTCTTTGCACGACTAGCCTTAGTGTCTTCTACGTGAGTCGGGCATGAAGGGGGGTTTGAGGTTTGTTTTCCTTAGGAAACATGTCACATTTTTTCCCTGTTATTTGTGCTTCCTCAATTTTCATGTTCATTGTTGATCAGTTTTTTGGCACATGGTTTTTGCCGATGGTTTTCTATTTTCGGTTAAAAAATTAGGGTTGTTGACTAATCCAGGTCATTGGGTCAGGGTTTTGGATGTCGTTGGATCCTATATGTATATTATATTGTAAAAAATGTATCACTATGAATGAATATAGAATATGTTGGTTTTCCTAGTTTGGGTTTCCAGGAGAAAATATTTGTGTAATGTTGTATGTTCCATTGTCTCTTTTCTGTTCTTTTATTGAAAATCTGTTTGCAATAAATAATTGTATAAGGTTAAAATCTACATCTGATATCAAAGCATTGTTGTCTTTAGGAGGATTCCTTTGTGGTAAAGGGTTTGGATCGGGACTATGATAAGCCTTGTTACAGTGGGAGATCTGTGGTATTGATTTTTTAGGTGAAAAGAAATGGTGAGCAGTTCGAAAATGGAGATTGAAAAGTTTAATGGGAAAATTTTTGAGTTGTGGAAGCTCAAGATGGAAGATTTGTTGGTGGACAGAGATCAGTGGATCATGGTGGATCTAGGTCCTGTACCTATAGGAACTTCAACTAATGTCTGGAAAAATTTGGATCAGAAGGCAAAGAGCACAATCCGACTGTGTCTCTCAAATTCAGTATTACTGAATGTGTCAAAGGAAGCTACAGCCAAATATTTATGGGATAAGTTGGGGAAGTTNAAGTCCCTAGTAAATAAACTTTTCTTGAGAAAGAAGTTGTACAACCTGAGGATGAGAGATGGAGACTCGGTGGTAGATCATTTGAACGCATTCAATACTGTGGTAAGTGAGTTAATATTTGTTGAGATTAAAATTTCAGATGAAGATAAGTTTATCAGTTTTCTGTGCTCTTTACAAGACTCATGGGATATTCTAGTTGTGGCCATAGGTAGTAATACAACTGCCTTGAATATTGATGAAGTGGTCTCATCCTTGTTTTCAGAGGAGATGAGACAAAAGAACATGAAAGGACAAAGCAAAGACACATTATTTGCAAGAGTACGCTCCCAGGAAATAAACAGATCTAAGTCCTCAAGTGGGAGATCTAAGTCTAAGGGTAGATCTAAATATCCTAAAAGGTTTGTAAAGGTATGCTAGAGATGTGGAAAAGAAGGGCACTACAAGAAGCAGTTTAGATCCAAAATTGAGAAAAAGAAGGGATCTGAAGAAGCTCCTTCTACAGAAGAAAAGATCTCCAAAGAAGAAGGAGGGGATGTGTACTTGGATTCTTCAAGCACATATGAAGATCATGAGGCATGGTTGGTTGACTCAGGTGCATCCTTTCATATGATTCCCCACAAGGAGTGGTTCTGTGAATATGAAAGGTATGATGGAGGTAATCTTTTCCTAGGTGATGACTCAACAACTAGAATCATAGAATGAGGAAAAGTAAAGTTGAGGCTCATAGATTAAAGAATTAGAACACTGCCTGGTGTTCTGCACATCCCAGGTTTGGCTAGAAATTTGATTTTTGTAATAAAAATGAATGATGTGGGGGTAAAAACAATATTTGAAAAGGAAACCTACAAGATGGTTCGAGGAGCAATGGTGTTGCTAAAGGGAGTTCGGTTTATAACTTTGTATAAGCTGCAAGGAAGAACTATTAGTGATGGGTGTAAAAGTTCCATTGTTCCTGATATTGGAGTTGAAGAAGTAAGAACTCCTACAGTCTCTGGATAAAAGGTTATGAAATGGCATCAAAGACTGGGGAATATTGGAGAGAAGGGTCTTCAACTACTACACGGTAAAGATTGTGTATAAGAGACAGTTCAACTACTACACGGTAAAGATATGGTTGAAGGTATGTCTAACTACTCTCTAGATTTTGATTTCTATGAAAATTGTGTATATGGGAAGCAGAATCGGGTAAGATTCCCCTCTGGTGCAATGTGGGCAGAAGGAATTATACAACTAGTTGACAATGATGTGTTTGGACCTCTGTCGGTTCCATCATTGGGAAAATTTGTGTACTATGTCTCATTTATAGATGACTTCTCTAGGAATACTTGGATATATTTCCTTAGGAATAAATCTAAAGTATTTGGCAGGTTTAAAGAGTTTAAGGCTCTTGTTGATAATCAAACAAAGAAAATAATTAAGGTACTAAGGACATATAATGGAAAAGAGTTCCGAGGGAATGAATTTGAATAATTATGTAAGAAGTGAGATATATCAAGGAAAAATACTACTCCATATAAACCTCAGCAGAATGGAGTTGCATAAAGGATGAACAAGATGTCGATGGAAAAAGCAAGGTGCATGCTCAAGGGTGTCGAGTTAGGGTAGGAATTTTGGGAAGAGGTAGTGGGTGCTACATGTTACCTGGTCAGCAGATCACCCTCATCAGTGCTAGATGACAAGATTCCACAAGAGGTATGGACTGGTAAGAAACCTTCTCTCACACATATCAAGGTATTTGGTTGTGAGGCCTATGTTCATGTTC
>CBVK0101568561.1:0-12751 GCA_900067695.1 Picea abies | reverse complement strand
TCATTTGGAATCATCTTGGAATTGTACATTTATGTGGGCATAAGGAGGTTACCCCCTCAAAGGCTTATTATCTAAATTTATCTCTTTTTCAAGGCGTTGAGTACTATTCTGAGGTTTTTCTATGCTATATTGATATTTGGTTCTTAACATGGATGAGGATACAAATGATTGTTTCTTTCTTAACGATGATACCAGACACTCACCCAAGTAGAAGGATTCTCCACTTGTACTTCTTCTATCATCAATACAACCTACCCAATCTGCATCTGTGTAGGCAACAAGAGATAGATCCTTCCATTTTGGATACCATAAACCAAACTCTTATGTACATTTGAGATATATGAATATCCTTTTTACTTCCAAGACATGTGATTCCTTTGGTGGTTCCTGAAACCTTGCAACATGTCCAACTACTTGCATTACGTCTAGTCTAGAATTTGTCACATAAAGTAAGCTACCAATCATCGATCTTTAGAGTCTCTAATTTGCATTCTTGGAATCATCATCCTTACTTAACTTGCAACTTGTCTGCATAGGAGTATTGACTAGTTTACAATCTGTCATTCCAAACTTCTTCAACATTCTCTGGTATACTTTGTCTGAGAGATGAAGATACCTTTGTTACTTTGACATATTTGTAGTCCCAAAAAAAAGGTTAATTCACCAAGAAAAGACATCTCAAACTCGTGTTGCATGTCTTTGGAAAGCTTATGACTCATCCTGTCATCATCACTTCCAAAGATAATATCTTCTACATAGACTTCAATGATCAATATATTGTCGCGATCCACCTTTATGTAGAGATTTATGTCTTTGTTTCACTTCTTGAATCCTTGTTTTTGTAGATAGCTGTCCAGTCTAAAGTACCATGCTTTGGGGGCTTGTTTGAGACCATATAAATCCTTCTTCAACTTGCAAACATAATTTTTCTTCTCTGACATATGAAATCCTTATGGATGCTCAATGTAGACTTCTCCTTCTATATCTCCATTTAGGAATTTTGATTTCACATACATATGATACACTTTAATCATTTTGGAGCATGCTTATGCTAGTATTAGTCTGATTTCTTCCATCCTGGAAACTGGGTAAAATGTCTCTTCAAAATATATACCTTCAACTTGAGAGTAACTTTTGCATACCAATATTTCTTTGTTCATGGTAAAATGTCCATCCTCGTTCAATTTGTTCCCAAATACCCACTTTTTACCGATGAATTTTTTGTTCTCTGGTCTTGGAACCAGTTCTCAAGTGCCATTCTTTTCTATATGGTATAACTCTTCATACATGGATTTGATCTAGAATTCATCCTTTTTGGATTCTTAAAAACTTCTCAGCTCAATAGTATATAATAGTGATAGATGGTGTTGTTCTGGTGAGCGAATTCTTCTTCTGGTTTCAATTCTTGCATCTTTATTTCCAATAATTTGATTTGATGAGTGATGTTTTTGCACTCGTTTTTTGGGTGTCTTTGAAGGTACTTGAGGATCCCATTGTTCTTGTTCTGATTTTGGATTCTCTTCTTCTTCATCTGATTATTCATTTACTTCTTCTTCTTTCACATCTTATTCATGATCATGTTCCACCAAATCTTTGTTATTTTATTTTATCTTTCATCCATTTGTATCATCAATCGTCACATTGATGCTTTCCACTATTTTGTTGAGACTAATATTGGATCATTTGTATGCTTTCATTTTTCTTGAATACCTAACCAATATTCCTTTATCAACTCGTGAATCAAAATTTCTCATTCTTCCATCTTCTCTTTTGATGTAGCATTTTCTTCCGAAAATTCTGAAGTGCTTCACATTTGTTGGTCTTGCTTTCCATATCTCATATGGAGTCTTATCATTGCTGTTTCTGAGAATCCCTTTATTCTGAATGTGAACTTTTGTATGCACTGCTTGTACCCAAAAGACATCTGTCAACTTGGAATCCATTAACATGGTTCTGGCCATTTCCTATACTATTTTTCCTTTTCTTTAGACAACTCCATTTTTCTGAGGTGTCCTAGCTACCGAGAACTCCCTTTTTATCCCGTGTTCACTGAAGAAATTCATAAACTATTTTGATGTAAATTTTCCTCCATTGTCTGATATCAAAGACTTGTTTTTCAACTCAGTCTCAGTCTCAACCATTTCTTTTTATGTCTTGAAATTCTCAAATACCTCTGACTTCTTATTTAGAAATAAAACTGTAGTCATTATTCTGTAGTCATCAACTAGTAGCATGAAGTACTATTCACCTTTAAATCCTTTTGTTATTGTCATTCCAACCAGATTAGTATGTACAATTTTCAGTGGTTTTGTTGTGCAGTATTCTTTGAACTTGAAAATTGTCTTGGTTTGTTTTCCCTGTAGACAATGCTTGCATAAAATGTTTCTTGGCTTCAAGATCTCAAGCATTTATCTTACTGCTTCCTTTTTTTTTACTTTGACAAGATTATCAAAATTTATGTGACCCATTATTTTGTGCCAGATCCAACTTTCATCATCCTTTCCTAAGCAACATCTTTCCTTTCCTATTTAATTTAGAACATATATGTTGTTTGGAGTTATTAAAGATGTAGCTACCAACTTTCCTATTTCTAATTTACTTATCTCTCACTTCTTTGAATCAGACAAAAGTCTATGTCCTTGATCACACATTTGACTTACACTTAGCAGATTGTGTTTCATGTCTTCGACCAATAATTTTTTTTTGTCATGGCATCCTTACTTCCGAGCTTGACCATACCCTTTCTAATAATCTTAGCTGAGTTGTCATTCCCAAAATAAATTTATCCATCTCTTTCCTTATTCAATTTCATAAACCTATCTTTATCACCTGTCATATGCTTTGAGCATCCATTGTCAACATACCATCCACATTTCCTGTGTTGATATTGTAGAGAAATATTTCATTCTTCAGTGTTGAATTGATCCTACTTTCTTATCTATATCCTTTGTGGTTCCTTGTTTGACAATTGATATTCTTATTTGGTTCCCATCTTGGAGGAACAACAAGTCTGCAATCTATAGCTATATGTCCAAAGTCGTTGCACTTGTAGCATTATACCTCATCACTTAATGATCCAAATATGTTGCAACCTCTATTATTCTTCATGAGATATTATTAGATAACTATTTCCAGTATAACCCTCATCATTACTTATGTTATTGGTATTGGATCTACATTTTATAGCTTTGTTTCCAAAATTATGACATGAATAACATGAACCGAGAAAAATAGTTTGATACCTGGGAGTGGAATATCTTCTGAATGGTGTCTCTCTTATGAATGCTCCTTCTTCTTGAAGTCTTTCTATAGCTTGTTGTTTTTTATACTGACTTTTGAATATTCTAGGTGGTGCAGTGTCTCTGCAATCTTCCTCTTGTGTTTTCCTGTCTTCTTCTTTAGAGGGACCTATGCCAACTTTTTCATAGCTTCTTGTTTCTACTTCTTTCGCTGTCATTTTGGAGCTTGAACCTCTCTCTGTCTACATCTGACTATATCCCAATTCATATCTATCATAGTGAGTTATTTGATTGTTAATGATATTATCCAAAATATTGGTGTTGTTTTGCTGCATGTCCTTCTCCTAAAGATCTTTTCTTAGAGTGACTATCTCAGCTTCCAAGCCTTCAATGGTCCTATCTCCTTATTCTAACTATCCTCTAAGTGCTTCTTTAATTTTCTTGTCTTCTTCTACCTATATTTTTAGCTTTGGGATCATCTGCTCGACCTGCTTGGAATAAAAGTTCTGATATTGTTCTTTGTTCTTTAGCTATTCCTAGAGTGACTTGCTTGTCTTATTTTCCCTTTTAATAAATTCTATGGTGCTCATCAATTTTTATTTGTAATCGACTTCCACCTCTTCATATTCTTCTTCAGATCCTTATTCATCGAAGTTTTATACTACCATGAATTGTACCCTTTCTGTATCACTTCCGATGACTTCATATTCATCTGATGAGGAATTGTCTTCCTTGGTGCAAAGGCATTTCTTGAAAAACTTATTTTTGTTTTTTGTACCATTTTGGATTTGCTTTTTCTTTTTAGGTTCATCTTCTTCTTCATTTCTTTTTTTTTTCTTATAGGGACATTTATTATCAAAATTAACAACACCATCACAATTAAAACAAATCAATGGAAGCATACCTTTGTACTTGTCGGTTCCCTTTTCAGCCTTCTGATGAAGTTAGCTCTTTTTCTTTTTCTTATTGGATGCTTTGAATGTTTCTTCCTTTGTAACATGATTCTCCTATTTTTTTCTCATTTCATAAGTTGTGAGTATCCCATGTAGCTCATCCATGATTAGTGTATCTAAATCTGCTCTTTCTTCTAGGGATGAAATCTTCGAGTCATATCTCATAGGTAGAGACCTCAACACCTTTTGAATAATGATGGTTTGCTTCATTTCTTCTCCTAGACCGTTAATGACATTGATTGTCTCATCAAATTGTAGAAAGTAGGAGGCACTGTTTTCATCTTCCTTCATCTTCAATTGTTCAAACTTTGCTCTAAAAATTTGAATTTTAGTTTCCTTGACTTTCTCATCTCCTTCATATATATTCTCGAGTCTATCCCAGATTTATTTTATGGAATCACATTGCATAAAATTGGCGCATATTGATTTAGTAAAACCATTTAGGAGTGCACTTGTGGCTATTGAATTATTTTCTTCAAGTTTCTTTTCATATTGATCTATTGGAGGAGTGGTTGGTGATTTGTATGCATCTACTACTGATCACCAAACATTGAATCCTAGTGTCTATATGTGTGTCTTCATTATTCTTCTCTAAAAGGAATAATCTTCTCCATCAAACGGTGGTATCCCAATTTTAGAGTAATCCATGAGCTCCTTCCAGTTGTTAAACTTCCTTTTGAATGACCTGCTATGATACCAATTGTTGGATTACTAAGAGGGGGTGAATCAGTAATGAGAAATTATATTCCTTTAACCACTGTTTATTCTCCAACAATATTTAGTAGTTTATATTTAAAATTCAATAGATCATCAACAGTGTAAACATAAACAACATAACATCACAATAGATACACAGTACAACAATTTTTATATAGAAAATCAAATGGAAGAAAACCACGAAATGATTTTCATATATTTGTCAAAAGAAAAAATTCATTAGAAGCAACAACTTTCAATTCTCCAGCTGCAAATGGAAGGAGGCTCCAACCCCCTATTCTCAGATTCCAACCTGAAGGAAGCTACAACTCCTTGATTCTCCATCTCAAGCCAGAAAGAGGATACAATCCCCTAGGTTCTTCAACTACAACCGGAAGGTGGATACAACCACCTTTCCTTGCCCCATCCAACAACCTTGAAATATAAATGCCAAATGTAGATGACATGTCACTGTCGTTGATACAAATAACCTGTAGTTGTCATTGTCACAACCTATTATTATGAATCCTATCATTGAATTCATATCACAACTTGTACCATTCTTCTTCAAAAAATTCTCTACAGATCTGCGACCTGTTATACTGCAACATGCAGATGTTCGCAACTTCCTTCACTGCAACTCACAAACTACCACATGAAAATCTCCCAATTTCTCTGTGGAGTCATCTTCGTTTGGAGATAGTGGTAGAATGATGCAATCTCAGATGTAGTTGGTTGCATTAAAATTTCAATTGGAGGAACTGACAAAGGGAAAGGAGAAACTTGAGAAAGTATGGTGTACAAAAAGTGAGACTGAAGGCCATCACAAGGATGAATGCCCAACATTCACACAATATTTGGCGATGGGAGCACCAGATCCATTGTCAAGAGGAGGATACTACGAGATATGTAAGAAATCGGGCCATCACCCAACATAGTGTCCACTACTACAGAAGTACTAGAGTACACCAAATAACTTGTTTTTAATTTTTTGCAAATTTGTAGGACAGAAGGAGAAGGATTGTTGCGTGTTCGAATTAATGAGGGAGCGCACATCTGATATGTACAGGATCCAAGAATAAATGTTGCAGTAGAAGCGGGGGTCCACAATACAACAATCAAAAAGGTTTAAATCAAGGGAACAAAGGAAAATTTGGCTAAGGCTAAGGTAGAGGTAATTTTGGAAGAGGAGGAAGAGGATCGATTATATGTTACAACTATAATAAACATGAACATTAGGCTCATGACTACCAGAATCTGTTTATGACATGCACATATTATAGAGCACCATATGATTCGACATAATAATGTCCCCAACTAGTTGCGAAGTGGTATGCCAGAGGAAACTAGAACTTGAATTAGAATCATAATGTGCAGATGATATCAACTGAAATACACAATGAAGGACCCAGATTCACCATTATTACACATGGAGGAGATATAATAGGGACCGATAGGAAAAATGAATTAAAGAAGACATAACAATGGGTAAGAAAGTCAACATGGCCCATACCAACCTTTGATACTCAATAAGAAAATGAGACATATCAAAGGGTAAGGAAAGAATTACTCGGAATGAATTGGGTAGCATCAACATCAACAACACCTCATGAATAAGATCACACAATGCCATGGAAGCCAAGGGGGAAGGTAAGTACGCTAAAAAAATTATTAAGAAATTGTGTAGAGATAAACAAAGATTAGGCTACACTGAGTACATTATACGACATGATTGATCACTACACAAGAGGAAGGAAAACTCTTGTCGCACAAAGGATCACAAATCAGGTACTGCATAGGAAGTGAACCAATATAGAATTTCAATTTAGTGCACAGATTGGAGAGTATGATGTGGATAATATTATTTTAGAATTAGGTTCAAACATGAACATGTTACCTAAGCAGACATGGGAGTTGATGGAAAAACCTATGTAGTCCCCTGTTCATATCAAGCTAGCGAATCAACAAAAAATAGTCCCAATTGTTCGTTTGACAGGAGTACATGTGAACACATATGGGGTGTGTAGCATGGCAGACTTTGAAGTTATTGGGATTGTGGATGCTAGTCAACCATATCCAACAATGATGGGATTGGAATGAGATTTTTATAACCAAGAAATCATCAAATTGAAGAGGAGGGAGATGATATTTGAAGTTGTATATTTGAAAGTTACAACACCCTTGGACCCATCAAAAAGAAAAAGATACAAAGAACCAACAAGAGGGAATGACATTGATAATTTATATAACATGACTGCATGGATGGAAGATTATGTCAACCCAACAACATATGGCATGTTGAGTTGGTGAAGTATTAGTTCATATGTGTTAGATTCTAAAGAAGGTCTAGAGCATTGGAAATAGAGAATTCATGAAGTGTCAACTAGACGATGTGCGTGCATTACACGATCCATGCGTTGGATTTGAACATAGCTATATAACCCACCCATGTATGATGGATTAACTGATATAAGTGTGTTTGTAAAAACATTTGAGTTGCAAGTACCTGAACAACAAAGGTTGTTAGCACTAGATGTTCCTATTAAAAGTGAATCTAGCCAGATGGTGGGCTGCACATAGAGAGGGAATGAAAAAATAGCTACAATGCAACAAACTAATGGAAATAAGGTTTGGCATTGAGGGAGAAAACATTGCACATAAATATACATGGGAGAGTGACCCAATAGGTCATATGGAACAATGTAGGGCTTTGTAGTGTTCAGTACAAGAGATAGAGTGGACACACAAATTTATACACACACTAGACACAATTCCGAAGAACTGGTATTTGGAGTTGGAAATGCATAGGGAGACAACAAGATGGTAATAATTGATCTAGATGTTCAAAATCACGTTTAAATTTGAACATGAATCTCCATCCATAGATGTAGGGATACAAGTGATTCAAACAAAGATCTTTGTGGAAGGAGAGATGATGGAGGTGATACCAGTATGCAACAAGCATAGATACCCGATGATTGTTCATAAGCTACTGGAGAGTTATAATGTATGATGAAGATGATCCTAGGAATGTATATATACTTGAAACAGAAGGAGAACGAACCATATAAGGGTCGGATATTGAATCCACTGCATATACACAACTGATAGAGATGTGGAAGGTAAACATTGGGACGACAAAGAATCCAAAATTTGTGCATACAGGGGACTATTGGAGTGATGAGACAGTTGAGAATATTGCATATTTACTACGGGAATACAAGAACCTATTTCCAACAAATTTTTAAGAGATGAAGGGAATAGCAGGAGACTTAGGCGAGATGAATTTCCCACTGAAACTAGGCGCTAAGCCAGTGCACCAGAGGCCTTACATGCTAAATCCGAGGTATAAGGAGAAGGTAAAATCTGAAATAGATAGGAAGTTGGACATAGGAATCATTGAAGTGGTAGAAGAATCTGAGTGGATAAGTGCGATAGTGGTGCATGACAAGAAGACATGAGGAATAAGGAGCTATGTATATCTAAGGAAGTAAAATGACGCATGCTTACATGACCCATTTCCAACACCATTCATGGATGAGGTACTAGAGAACGTAGGAGGCCAAGAAGCTTACTCTTTTATAGATGGATTCTCTAGGTACCATCATATAAGAATCGTGCAGGAGAATTGACACAAGACCAATTTTCCAATGGAATGGGGAAGTTATTAGTACACGCTTATGCCCTTTGGATTGAAGAACTCCCCTATGGTGTTTTCCAAGGTAGTAGTTGCAACATTCAAGGAGTTCATCCACAAGCTCCTAGAAGTCCACTTGGATGATTGGGCAGTGTTCAGTCTACTGAAGGATCACATAGAATTTATTATACTTATGTTGGATCAGTGTAGACAATGTTAGATATCTCTGAACTTGAAGAAGTGCATCTTTTGCGCACCGTTTAGATTTTTGTTAGGACATGTAGTGTGAAAATTTGGACTATTGGTATACCCAACTAATATTTCAGTCATTTTGGAGTTAGAACCACCTACATCAATCAGACAAATGAGGGAAACATTGGTTCATACAAGTTATTATAGGAAATTTATCAAGGGATACGCATAGATCACAAGGCCGATGGAGAAGTTACTAAAGAAGGAAGAAAATTTTCAATGGAATGAAGACTGTCAGAGGGGGCTGGACACCCTAAAACAGAAGTTGGTGACCATGCCAATTTTATTTTTTACGGATTAGAACAAGTTTCATGTACACATGTATGCATCGTCGATAACATTGGGTGCAGTACTATCCCAACCAGGGGAAGGAGACACAAATCATGCAATTACTTTTGCAAGAAGGAAGCTGTCTATCCCAGAAAAGAACTATTCAACCATGGAATGAGAAGGATTGGCGATGGTCTATGCACTACAAAAATTCAGGAATTATCTATTGGGGTATCATTTTAAGATCTATATAGGCCATTTTGCATTAAAATACTTAGTCAACAAGCCAGTGTTGGGGGAGAGAATATGCATGTAGCTCTTATTATTTCAGGAATACAACTTTGAAGTCATAGTGAAACTAAGGAATTTGAATGCAGGACCAGATCATCTATCATGCATATTGTCAAAGGAAGATGCAAGAAATTTAGATGACAACTTCCCAGATGCGCAGTTATTTGCAATAAGGATGGTGGATGCTTATTTATCGGACATTGTGGAGTTTCTCAACACATGCATGGATCCATATGAGATGATTGTAGCACAGAAGAAACATTTGGTAGTGAAATAAGAAGATCATTAGTTGATTGCAGGGAACCTATACAAGATGGGTGTAGATGGAATACCGAGATGTTGTGTGCTAGAGCACCAAATGCTGGTAATACTTGAAGAAGAACATGTTGGAATTGTTGGAGGACATTATTCAGGGCGAGCAACTGCGCAAAATATTTTGTGTGCAAGGCTTTAGTGGTCGACACTTCACAAAGATGAAAAGGAATATTTTCGATCATGCGATGTATTCCAATGAGTGGAAAATCCATTTAGGAGGGACAAAAATCCTTTGAATCCACAGGTTATGTTGCAAGCATTTGAGAAATGGGCCATAGACTTTGAGGGGTCAATCATCCCATAAGAAAGAAGATTAGGGGAAAGGTATATCATTACTATGACATAGTATTTGACAAGATGGGCATAAGCGGCCCCAGTTATAGACTGTACTGTGGAAATAGTTGTGTGATTTCTGTTCGAAAATGTTGTCACTATTGACGATCAAAATCGTAGCGATGAATTCCACCCGTAAAGTATTTCTAAGGCCCTATTATTTAACTATGATAATATTATAATACTAGTAGGTGGGACCCCCTTGTAGACTATAGGTGCAAGGATAGACATATTATACATGTTTTTATGTTGGTTTTGATGCTTCCAACATAGTCCTACATTTTTTAACGATGTGGTCTTGGTTTCATTTGACATGATAGTAGGTGGATGATGCATTTTAGTGGAATGATTTTGCGATACAAAAATAGTTCTATGGTTATGAGGAGCATGCCATTTATAGTGGCTATGATTTTTCCTTGTCACTAATCCTTGTGATCAATTACTTAGCCACATATATGCAAGAGATATTTTAATGATATCATAATCAAAACAAAGAAAAAAAACTATGAAAAAAATCCTAAAGGGAAAGAATTTATATGTTTGAGCTATGAGAAAGGACTATATGCAAGTTCGAATGGAATAGCTAAAGGATATTAGTGTTAGTCCTAACTATTATGCTATTGTTGGTTAGTGAACTATGTGAATTTCATTATATTTGAATGGGGCGCATATAGCATTTTAATATGTATTATGGCATGAAGTTATGGCAAGGGTTAACGTGTAAATGATATTGGGTGGCGCACCATGCAAGGGATATTGTTGCAGATTTCATAATGGTTTGGCATTGAATGCATGGTTAATTGTTAGTGAATGTGATGCTTATTGGGCTATCTCGTAATTTGAATTGAGTAGGCCAGATTATCGAAGCGACGTGCATTTATTGTGCATCACTCCATACTTCCCCTATCGTCCATCACCCTAACATTTGTTCCATTGTTTCATTTTTCTCTCTGTTGGTTGTGAAGCTCTGCATTTTTCAGGCTCTTGGAAGAAAGAAGGCTCGACCAACTCACCATTTAAGCATTTTTCCATAGGTATGATTCTTTTTCTCTCCATCCATAAGTTATTCTCTGTTGTATGAACAAATGATGGCTCAGTGATGTTTAGATTCTGTGTGTTCTTGATAATTTGGACTATGTAGATGGTTCTTTGTGGTGACTGTAAAATGTTTGGGATTGAAAGAAAAATAATTGGGTATTTTAAGTTGTGCATTGACTAGGGCCATAGGTGAAATCAAGGACATGACCTTGGTTTTGCACATGCACCCTGAAATAAAAACAACCCTTAATATTCAGGTAATTGATATGTAAGTGAGAAATTACTCAATAATCTTAGGAAGATATTGGCAAGCTTTGATGGGTGGATACCTCTCACTCGATGGGACACACTTATCTATTCCTTGGAATGGGAAAACATCATAGTACTAAGAGAGGGGAGAATTTCACCTTACATAAAAAGTGTTCCACAACCTAATGTTAATTATATCGAGGAGGACCTATGAGTGTATTCCATATTTTCCAATGAGGACAACACTACCTTGGAACAAATTGACTTAGACGATGGGATGTGGCATATGCACTTTGATAGTTCATTCTCTAATGAAGGAAATGGAGCTAGTATTATCGTGTACTCTCCTGTTGGTAAAATTCATAACTTTTCCTATAGGTTAGAGTTTGCTTGCACAAACAATGTCATAGAATTTGAAGCATTACTGTTAAGCATTGAAACTCCTTATAATCTGGGTTGTGGTCACCTTACAATTTTTTGGGATTCCAAACTTGTTGTAAACCTTGTATGTAAGATATACTCTCCTAGCAACAAGTTAATGAAACGATACACCCAAAATATTTGGGAACTTGTCTCAAAGTTACTATCTTTCAACATCACTCGTGTTAAAAGGGAATTGAACTCAATGGCTTACTATCTTTCAACATCACTCGTGTTAAAAGGGAATTGAACTCAATGGCTGACCGATTAGTTGTTTTTGCAACCTCTCCTACTTAGAAACTTCTTCCACAAAGACCTCATTGTAACTTTTAATATATGTATCGTCCAGACATCCCTGAAAACATAGAGTCATGGCAAGTATTCCCTAGTGATGAGAGCATTTGTGCTTTCATTCAAAATGAACCTTATAAGCCCAAGGAAATTATATCAATGGAGGATAACAAAATTCCTAAAGGATTGAATCCTCTAGAAATTTCATTTGCATCGAGTGATGTAGGAAACAAGGAGAAACATAAAGAAGAGGAGATGAAAAGGAAAGTGGGTGAAACCATTTCCTTGAACATTGGAACACTCGAGTCTCGAAAGAATGTTAAAATAGGTTCCCAATGTTTTGATGAAGAAAAATTGAAGTTTGCTAAGCTGCTTGGTGAATTTCAAGATGTTTTTGCTTGGTCTTATGAGGATCTTCGTGGTTTTGATCCTTCTCTTCTACAAAATTCCATTCCTATCAAGGAGGGCATAAAACGAGTCAGGAAAAAACAAAGACCCATTAACCCTACACTGGAAGAAACTATTTGAAAGGAGTTGGAAAAACTCTTGAAGGCTAGGATCATTTTTCCAGTTAAGTATTATGAATGGGTTTCCAATTTGTTTCTCATTTGGAAAACAACTGGTCAAATCAGATTATGCGTATGTTTTCGTGAATTGAATCGGGATAGTATAAATATCACTTTTCTCTCCCTAATATGGAAATGATTTTGTAGCAAGTTGCAGGGTCACAGATGATGTCCTTACTTGACGGTTTTTCTGGTTACAAT
>CBVK0101568559.1:0-27692 GCA_900067695.1 Picea abies | reverse complement strand
TCCAACGAGCTATCATACGCCTAAAACGGAGATCGTATGCCAAAGTTACGACCCTAAGAAGTTGATGTACTAACTTACCCAAACGGGGCCCACGAAATTGCCTTTAGGAGTTCTTGAATGAACTCCTTGAATTGGCGATTAGGTTCATTGAGGGTTTCTTGTAGCTATCGGGTGAGCTGAACAACCACATCGACATCGACTGTTGTGAGTTGAGGAGCTATCAGGTCCATTGTCTCTATTTTCTCAATAAAGGGATCGACAACAACCTGCACGTCTGTAAATTGGGTGTAAAAGATTAAGGCCTTATCGTTCACAATAGTGATGAGATCCGATATACTTTGCTCTCGGTGCGAGATACCGTTATATCTTTTTTCTTGGATGCAATAGTTGTCATCGCAGTGACACACTCACATGGGGTAAAAGAAGCCAGACTACTCTTTTGTTGGGTGACCTTGGCCTTAGCTGCACAAACTCTATCATTTATAGTAGTTAATTATGGGGGATTTTGTAAGTGGTTCCATAAAGTGAAGCTATGTTCTACCACCGTTGAAAAGTCTTGCCACCTATTGAGGTCAACCTCTACAATTGCTTCAGTGGTTGCAACCTGTTTCTATAATTTTGTCTCCTCTGGCGTTAAATGTTGAATATGTGCGTGAAGTTCTTCATTTTCAGATTTGAGGACATGAATGCAATTGACAATTTCTTTAAGATTTTGTGGTGATAGGATCTCTAGTTCTACCTGCTCGCTCTTACAAACATGTAAGTAAGCCTTGTCCAAAGTAGTGAATACATTTGTATGACAAGCTAGAAGGGAGTCATACCGCACCTTGCTTTCAGTGTGCACATTAATGATCCAAAATGGATCCATACTAAAGAGTGGATAAGACCCAATACCTACAAAGAAAATTGGTAATCAATCAACATTATGAAAGCCATGTAAAACAATGCAAGTTAACTTGGAATAAGCCAAATAAGGATGTATGAAATAAGTTAAAGAAATATAATTAACACATGACAAGGAGAGAAGGCTAAGGAATGGGAAGTGAAGAGCCATGGTTGTCAACCAGGCCTACCCTTACCACCTGACTCTCCCTATTTCTTCACTCTCACTCATACTCAAAGGGATTTTTTTGGGCCGAAGAGAGAATTGTATATGAAATTGTAGAAAGAAGAATACAAAGCACTGGAGATTGTAAGAATTATGCATTAATGTGTTTCTTTTTCCTCTATGTGATGAGTATTAGTTAAAATTCTCATGTGTATTCTAACAAAAATGATTGGTTATCTTTAATGACTTTTATGTATCTCATCTGATTGGAGGAGGAGTTATTCTCTACATAATCTTTTATTTTACCGTGTGAAAGGTTAAATTCAAAAACAATAATTGTTTAAATGGTGATTACCCATTACAACAACTAGCTAATCTCCACCATTGAATGCATGGGGTGAGGGAAGATCAATGGTCATCTTTGCAAAGCTGTTGAAAAACTTGCTAAAACCATATTTCTCTTTTGGGATTCGTTCCCTCTGTGGTGAATTTTATTTTCTGGATGATATTTGTGAAGCACCCATGCAGTGTTTGGATTGTTAAGGTGTTTATCTAATGGAAATTTGTTTTCTTTTGTAGCGGGTAATTTCACACAGTGCTCTCTTGCTTCCCACAAAGAACACATATTAAACCATCCTTTGAATGTTCCACACAACTTTCTAACTTGCCCACAATTTTACCTTAGTTGTTGGGCGCACACCATCCTTTGTTTGTTTTCTATCTCACTTTCCCATGGCCACAATATTTCCTCTGGACGCCTCACACAATGTTATCTTATTTCCCATTGAGCCCATGCTCTAAATGCCTCTCTTGGGCATCCCAAACACATCTTCTTGCGGTATAGGGCATACGGCCTCATATAACAATCCTACGCTACCCACGACTTGGGTTTTCTCTCCAATAACTCACATGAGTCATCCTAAGTTGCTCAACATCCCCACGTCCAAACACTATCATTCATGAGACCCAATACACATATACCTTTGTTGTTCAAGCTCTACATGTGATCCCTAGCTCGAGAAGAGAGCCCACTCTCATCTACTTGTTGGTTACACCACGTGTGGCCTAAACCATATATCCTTGGGCGTCGTCCAAAATAATTAGTTGATATTCCCTATTTCCCACACCTCACAATCAGATTGGGCATTAGAATCTGAGAGCCAGTCTAGTAACATATTATGCAGGAGATTTGGTTTCCTGAGCATAACTGTGGTGGCGTGAATGATGTAGAGGTTATGAGACAAATAATGAGTGGACAATGAATGACTAGTGCGTTGAATGAGTGGGCGACCCTACCACCTGGGCCGACCACCATTTCTCACTGAAAGAGTGGGTCACACTAAGGGCAGGTATGTTGTAATTGCTTGGCGGTCAAACAACTTTTGACTTTCTGTTAATTCTTTAAATTTTATATTTTTTATAATGTTTTACATTACAAATTGGAAAATAGAAATATATAAATATACATTAAAAAAACAAACTATCTTGCATTTGATTGGTAATAGGTTAAAATAAAAATTTAAAAAATTATGTTCATATATGTTTCTATCTATTTATTTTTTTAGGTCACTGAGAAGCTATATAAATTGGTGGTATGAAACCTCCTTGTTTGTGGGACAAGGAACCTCTTCCGCTAAGCGATTTGACTGGTAAAATCTACAAAAGTATACATACCCTACCCTACCCTACCCTCTAAAGATATACATACTGCTCTTAATAGACTGAAAGTTAATCTTGTTCTATATACACCATACTATCGAGGTATTTGAGGTATTTGTAGTTTCTATTAATGCGCTAATAGGTTGGTCTTAATGCGCTGACGGGTTGGGCTTGTTGTGAATACACCATAATATCAACGTATTTGCAGTTGCTCTTAATGCGTTGATAGGTTGGGATTGTTGCGAATACACCATAATATCAACATATTTGCAATTGCTCGATCAATGGATCAAAATAGGTACTATTTTTTTCCAGTGTCTTAAATGAAAATAAATAGTTATGAGAGTCGACAGAGAACTTTGGTTTATGTGAGAAATCTATAAGGAAAAGATCAAACTATGTCGAATGCTTAGATTTCGCCTTCATTACACCTCATAATGGATGCAATATGAGAGTTGTAAGTTGTTTAATGTTTGGATTCATTGCACGATGATAACGCTACAATTTTATTTCCCACTGGCTTAATGAAATTATATCTTACTTCTGCTTTTGATGCCTATTCGTTCCTACTTCTTATATTCTAGGGCTGATGAAAATATTTCAAAAGAAAACAAAGGTGGACAAGGTAGTTGCACCACGAATTTCTAATACTAAATGGTACAACGATTTTATCGTGAGTTTGAATGACACAAAGGAGACTTCCCTGCTTTCTTCTATAGAAATAAATGAGGATGAGATCTCACCATCAACTCTCTATAGCTTGTCCTCCATTTAGGAGAAATTTCCCTTCATAAACGATAATTCTCAAAACGCCTTCGTTCGAGGTCAGTGGATCAAATCTTGGAAGAAGTGCGTTGTGTTATTTTTCTCTTTGGTTTTTCTTCTTTAGACATTTTCTAGGTACAAGATTTCAAGGTGTTCAATTTGGAAAACCATGCAAATCCATGAATTCATAGAGCCTCTTGTCTTCCCAGGTTTTGACCTTGAAATGTGTGTGCACGTTTCGGAAGGGAACATAAATCTAGATTTATTCTGACTATCTTTCAAACCTTTGAATAATGAATAGGCTTCATCGACATAGCAATTACAAAGAACGTTATCATCGCAGGAGACGACTTCAAGAGAGAGAAGACAAAGATGAAGTTGGTGTTCATGGATTTCCTAGTTGGTGTGGTGTGGGTCTTAAGGTATGTAATTTAAAGATTCGAGCTCTTAAAAGTTCAATTTCTTTCACCATTGCATTTACCATTAGATGGACTATACTAAAATCTTCTCTTCTGATTCTGATTCCCATTGCAGCCAAATTCTATTGTAAGATAGAATCACCTTGGTAACAACAACGCCATGAATCTGTCAGCTCCGTAGAATTATTGTTCAAAGGAGATTTCAAAGAGCAATGTTGTGGACGACTTGGTTGCCAACAAGACCATTCTTTATGAACTAGGGAGCACCCATACCATGTCCTCGTCATCAAAGTAACCATTCATGCTTTTCTTTTGCATTTTCTGATTCCATACCTTGCGCCATCAATATACATCATACACGTTTGCATAGCGCCCCATAATATCTAATAGAAAATCATTCATAGTAGCGCCCCATAATATCTAATAGAAAATCATTCATAGTGTTGGTGGAAAGCAAAATTGTCACCAAAATCTAAATGTGATTTCTTACAAAACTCGTATTTTATTCCTTGTCCCATGCCCTTTTTTAATTTTTCTATTTCTTCTCCTTTTTATCTCCATCACCATTACAACATAGGTCAGATATCCTCATCATGGCCATCCCATCCAAACTCAAGCATAAACCCAATAACTATAAAATACCACCAGATAGAAATAGAAATCATGTTCATAATCTTCCCACATCTTGCCCGTGACAATCACCATTTGAGTCTTGAGAATGACTAGTTGACTAATAGAAAATGTTTATGTCAAAGGATAAGAAAATTCATTTTTTTTTGTTATATATCACACAAGTTTGGGAAGAAGGATAGGGGATAGGAGGACAAGTTTCAGGGACAACTAGAGAAATCCTCTAGATTTCAAGGGAGGAAATCCTTAAAAAAATTTAAAAACAAGTAAAAAATTTAAAGTTTTTAAAATTCAAGTTTTTCTCATAAAAACCCTAGACCTTTTGGCAGTTACTTTCTCGTAAGCTTATAAACTCTTGTTCTTTGAAAAAGTTTTATTATATCTCTGGTCAAGGGTAGGATGGCACCTAGCACCAAGTTTGATGAGAAGCTTGAATGAGATGATAACTTCCAAGCATGGAAGTACAAAGTAATGCTCATTCTCGAAGAAAATGACTTGGAAAATCTCGTGAAGGAAGAAGTTCTAGAGCCAGAGGGAGATGTAGCCAAAGCTAAGCATAAGAAGGATATGGTGAGGGAAAAGAGAATCATTGTCGATTCTATCAAGGACCATTTGATCCCTCACGTCTCATCACTAACAACTCCCAAGAATATGTTCAATGCTCTATCCTGATTGTTTGAAGGAAAGAATATCAATAGGAAGATGACCTTGAGGACACATCTCAAGAGTATGAAGATGCAAAGTTCAAAATCCATTCAATCATACTTCACAAGGGTATCTCATATCAAGGAGCAACTTGAAGCCATTGGAGATACGATTGAAGAAACTGAGTTAGTGATGACCACCATGAATGGTCTACCTAGGTCTTGGGAATCATCCATCCAAGGAATTTGTTCAAGAAGAAAGCTAACAAAATTCAATAGACTATGGGAGGATTGCACTCAGGAAGAAGCAAGTTTGGTGGTAAGAGAAGAGGAACTAGGAGAAGAAGAAATTCAATCCCTAGAAGCTCTTTCGAGAAAAGGAAAGAGCAATAAAGAAGTACACTCACACAAGAAACCCCATGGACCTCAAAAGTTGCAGAAGTTCAAGAAAGATTTCTCAAATTATAGATGTTTCATCTGTCAAAAGATGGGAGACATTGCTATACATTGTCCCTAGTCTAAAGATAAGGTCAGAAAAGGAAAGTATGGAAAACATCATGCTCATGTCGTAGAAGATGATCATGATAAATCAAGACAAGAATACACAAGTGAAGAATACATATTGATCTCACCTCTTATAGGTACAATCACTCACAGAAGTGACACATGGCTTATTGATAGTGGTGCTTCTAAGCACATGACCACTTTTAAGGAGTCTCTCTTAGATCTAGTTGGGAAAGATTCACCTCACAAAATGAAGCTTGGTGAGGACTATCAATATCCCATCAAAGGTGTAGGAGAAGTAACCTACAAGCTAGAATATCGAAAACCCTTGAAGATGAAGGATGTTTTGTTTGTACTTCGTTTGAAGAAAAATCTCCTTTCTATATCATATTTAAATGATAAAGGATTCAGATTTTCATTTATTGATGGTGAAGTACTTATGTGGCCAAACGAAAAATCTATTGATTATGCCATAGTGATTGGTGTCCAAGAAGGAGGCTTATACAAGTTGAAGGGACACTCAGTATCCGCATTAGTACATAGTACTGTCACTCCAAGTGGACTATGGAATAGAAATTTTTCTCACATATATTACAAGGCGTTACCGATGTGAGCAAGATGGTGACAGGTTTCCTTGATATCCAAGTGGACCATGAAGGCATATGCAAGGGATGTGTAATATCCCTCTGTCGAACCCAATTGTAAATTAATACAAGTGTACTTAAGATGGTGAGTTGTTTTGACATCATTTTGTAATGCACCTTTCATGGCATATGTTTTGACATCATTTTGTAATGCACCTTTCATGGCATAGTGCGCGCAAGTACAACGCAGTAAAATGATGAAGTGTGCACATAACCGGACACCACGCGCAATAACTAAAGTGCGCGCAGTATGGGGGTTAGTGAACCTCGTGTATATGATATGTATTATAGGCTGGTGAGGCAGTTATGATAAGCTGGGATGCTTATGTTTTGGAATTAGGCCAGTGCACCTAGATGTTAAAGGCCAACGCACCTATTTTGTATATGTCTCATGATTAATATAAAATACATTGCTACACGCAGACCGACCACGATAAAAGAGATGGGGGACTAAACTTCACTAGTTAGGGAAAGGGAAAGCCAAAAAGGAATATTATATTAATATTTCCTTAAAATATAAAGTATGGATAATTATCTTATCCTAAGTTCTAAAGTTGGGGACAAGTGGACCAAAGTAGCTTCCAACATGACAAGTGTCAAGTTGGGGAGATGCATACATATTGTGGGGACTTAGCTCTCTGGATATCTTTTCACCATCATTCAGACGAACATCCTTCCCATCATTCTCACGATCATTCTTACGATGATCTCGCCCATGATTCCTTCCATCATTCAGTCATCTAGTCAATGATTTCATGACCATTTTTCACTTCCGCAGTCGGTTATCCTTTAGACATTCATTTCACTCTATCTGAGCCTGTTTCCATACCCATTTGATGTTGGTGTACTTGGTTAGCTTGGGAGAAGGATTGAAGAAGCGGGTTGTCAGGCCCGTGGAAAACTGAAGAGGCGGGTTGTCAGGCCCGTGAGCAGTTCGCTAGGTGAGAGAATTGATGGGGATTGATTCTCGAAGGTGATAAACTATAGATACAGTGCTCGAAGACTTGCAGTCTGGTTTGTTGCTGAAGCCTTGGAAGGGAAGTGGGGCAACCGGGGGAGTGTTGAGGAGAGAAGGGGCACACTTTGTTGGGTTGGACAAACATGTGGGGAATGAGAGACTGTAGGTTGTTAGTTTAGTGAGCACTTGAGACAGAGTCTTTCTTGTTTTCTATGAGACTTTAGCCTGGTTTGGAATCCCTTTACCCGGGTGGAGTTTAGTCCCAGCTCGGTGGTGGCTCACTGTTGAGAGTGATGAATAGTGTGGTGTAAGGCTGGGAGTTTCGTGGACGGTCTGCACGCAGTTGGTGACAATCTTTCCAAGATAAGTACCAATAGTGTGATAAATTTACGTGCCGCATTGTTATTTACATGCTTATGTTACAGTTTATCTTATGTGTGATTATAACTATGTCTATGTTTATGGGTATTTCCCTGTATATGCTGCATGTCTGTCCTTACTGTTATTTCAGTATGAAATTGTATATTTACAGGATACGATTGTTGTTTACGTTATATGTAAATCTTCCGCAAGAGTGTTGTATGTATATGTTATAATTGCATGCAGTTGAAGTGAAAATAGTGTTGTATGTATATGTTATAATTGCATGCAGTTGAAGTGAAAATTTATGTGGCATAGCTCAGTTGAATACTGGGTATGTTACAGTATGTTCCGCAATGAGGGAACAAAAGTGTTCCCTTGAGTAGCATGGCCAGCCTATTAAGGCTGGGGATTCTACCAACTAGTATTAGAGCATGAGAGATTTCTTTGGAGTGGCATTTCCCCGACCTGTGGGTGGTCAGGGGAACGTCACAAATTGGTATTAGAGCCTCAGTTCCAGCATTGAGCCTGGATGGGCCAGAGAGGTTCAGTTGAAGCGAATATTCATAGAAGAGTAACTTCAAAGTGACCAAAATTCAATTCACAGAGCGTCCATGGAAAATGTTGGCGTGCAGGGGCACGCGGTAAATTTTGGCACCGCACGGAAAACGTTAGCGTGCGAGTGTGTGTGGTAAATTGTGGCGCCGCACGAAAGAATATTGTGTGCGGATGCACACACTAAATTTATCCTTGCGCGGTGAGCACGCACATAGTAATGTGCACATGGGGTGCACAAATATTGCATAACATAGAGGAGTTTTGTGGTACGTGCATAGTATGAGTATAAGTTGTCTCGCGACAGTGTATTCAATGGTGCGTGCAGATTATTATGCACGGTGAGACATATTGAACTTAGGCATGGTGCATTGCATAGGGAGAAATATGTGTGGAATATTAGTACGCGATACCAAAACTGTGCGTAGTGGATATTGGTGCACAACGCAAAAGTAGTGCATGCAAGTTTTCGGCGCGACGGAGAAGAAATACATAGTAGATATAGGTGCGTGGAAACACGTTTTACCTTGTGGTGTTGCTATGCATGATAAATATGGGTGTACATGATGAAGCTTAGTGTGCGAGAAGTCATCTGGGAGGCGATGAGTCTGAGTTTAATTTGCATAATATCTGAGGAAAAAGAAACACACAACCGCATCAGAGCATTAATTAAAAAGAATTCCGAGTGTTATATTCCTCTGATTCAAATAGATGGAAGTGAAATATAAGCTTACAAGAAAAGCATACTATAAAAGAAAACAAGAATCATAACACAACCAGTTAAAATCTTGTAATAAAGAACCCAAAATCCACTTCTGTATTTATATAATCATATTAATCACAAAATTACAAAAAAGGGATGATAACAGTTATCCTGTTGTAAAAGGGTCGTTTAAGAACATGCCTATCATCTTTGGAGTCCCTTACCTCTGCTACCCCCCTGTTCCAAAATTCACTGAAATACACCTAATGATAGTTGAGGACTCATTTTAGCTTAGTGATCTCCTCCTTTAAAGAATCCAACCAGACTGGTTGATTCTCTCCAACACTTTCGGCCGTTTCAGCTGTGGTTTCCTTCTTCTTCTGCTTGCTCCTTTCCTTCTTAGCAGCTGGCCTGTTGATGACTAAATCCTTCATAACGGGATTCAGCCTGGCCTCCAATGTAGATTCGACGACAGGTTCTGTGCAAAACTTAGTCACTAGTATATGCGCGACTACCCTTTCCTCCTTATTCGTAGGAAAGTCTAGCATGTTCCCCGAATAACCAATCTCACTGGATTTAGCCTTGTCCATGTATCTCAGGTTGTGGATACCAAAATGCTTTTACAGAGAGTAGAAAGTCGAGCAATTTGGAGATTACTTCGGTTATGGATACGCAAATACCTTTATACTTGAGGATTGGTAATTATAGAATTCCAATTATGAAGCACAAATAGATTACGTACAAGAGCATTGGGTTTCCATGCTTGGCTAATCCATTTTGAATGATTATCTTTTGAGTTCATTACATGGCGACGTTCAAATGACGTCACATGGTTGCAAAGTAATGAACAAGTGAAACAGGGTGATCTGACTAGCCGTCGCCCCCTCCACGAGTGGTGGATTTGACATGTTGAGACACGTGATACTGCGTCTTAGTGAAAGTGGTTTCGGAAAACCACCTTCTTGCACAGATGTATCTTTGAAGGCATAGCATGTCTATGTTTCAAGACTTGGGTATTATCTAGAATTGTCATGGTGATAACACCAGGAAATCGGGAGAGATAATTCTGATGTATATATTGAACCAAAATGGTGCATGTTTTCATGAATTATTGAATTATTAGCCTGATAAGTTTCGATGGTTGCACGTTTTGCAGAATTAACAACAACTAGATCAGATCAAACTAGTGCAGAGTCCATAGGAATGGAAGAAGCACAGGGGAATTGCAGTCAGCAAGATGAGAGCAGAGGGGTGGATGCCCATTTGGGCATTGAAGGAACGAACTCCAACAGGCATGGAGAAGAAAGGAATGAAAACATGAATATGGATGAGACCATTAGGAATTTATAGAAGGATGTCCAAAGCCATACAGCTAATAATGAAAGGCTTATGAGAGCCAAAGAGCAACAGGATGACTTCAACATGAAGTTATTGGAGGGCTTGAACATAATAGAAATGAAATTGGTTAAGGATAGTGGCTCAAGTAAATCTGGGAGTCGCAAGCCTTCGGATGAGAAAATAAAAGAAGAAAGTGTTAGTAGACATCACCATAATTCCCCAAGGCATTCCAATAAGAGAGCAGCAAACAACTCAATTCTATCCCCTGTCAGAAGGTATAAAAGGTCTGGGGTGGATGAGCTACGAGGAGAAATTAAAAAAATCAACCCTCCTACATTTGATGGTGAGCACAAGAAGGATGAAGATGCAAAAACATGGTTGCTAGGCATGAGAAAGTATTTTCAATTGCATAATTATTCTTCTCATGCAGAAGGTAGAATTGCTATCTATCAACTCAAAGGAAAAGCCTCCATGTGGTGGGATCAACTTGTGTAGGTGCAGGACATTGAAGAGAAAATTGTTACTTGGAGGGAATTAAAGAAGTATTTTGAGAAGAAGTACTTGACTAAGAGATACTACGACAAGAAAATGAAAGAGTTCTTTGAACTCAAGCTTGGAAGTATGACCATAGATGAATATGAGAGAAGGTTTCTGGTACTATTGAAGTATGTCTCTTTCATGAAGGATGAGACAGTCAAAATTCAAATGTATTTGAGTGGATTGTCACTGTTCATCAGCGACAAAATACAGTATGATGATCCCAAGACATTAAAAGAGACCATAAGGAGAGATAAATGCCTATATGATCAACAGAAAGCAAGGCCAACTTTCCAAAAGGCTTGGGAGGACAATAAGAAATTTAAGATGGATCAGAGGAAGAAGGGAGCTAAGCCACCATTCTTCAAAAATAATCCACAAGGACAACAAACGCCTATAGAACCCAGAATGATTGACACAGGGAGTCAAGGGCCAAGGCAGCCACCTATGCAATGTTGGGGTTGTAAATGAGACCATAGGTTCAGAGATTATCCTCACAGAGGTGAAAAGGGAAGGGTTGTTCACAATGTACAATGAGATGAAACAGTGGAGGACATGGGTAGATATGTGCCAAGGATTTATGCATCCCTGGACAACAAGCAAGTAGAGTATCAGTCCCACATGATTTAAGTGGAAGGTATGATCAACAACCAAACCATTGCTATTTTAATTGATTCAGGAGCTAGTCATAGTTATATAGACCCTAATATGGTGGAAAGTTTGCAATTCCCATAAAGCAAGCATGGGAAATCCTGGTTGATGCAACTGGCTACTGGAGCCAAAAGAAAAGTTAATGAGATGGGTAAGTCATGCCTCATAGACATGAATGGACTGAACACCAAGGCATATTTAAACATCTTCCCTTTAGGTTCCTATGACTGTCTAATTGGGATGGATTGGTTGGAAGAACATCACACTCTCTCAGACTGTCACAACAAAGCATTTACTTGCCTGGATGAGGAAGGGAAACTAAGGAGATTACAGGGAAGTCCCAGGGCAGTAACCATTAGAGAAATTTCAGCATTGTAGCTGAAGAAATGTTACAGAAAAGGGTGTCAAATAATTGCAACTCATTTGACAGAGACACTTAGAGATAAGGTGCCAAATTTGGAGGATTATGTAGTCCTGGAATATTTTGAAGATGTGTTTAAGGAAGTACCCGGACTACCCCCAAGGAGATACATTGATTTCTCTATAAATTTAATGCCTGGAGCAACGCCAGTATCAAAGACTCCTTACAGAATGAGTACACCAGAATTGAAGGAGTTGCAAATGCATCTTGAAGAACTTCTGAAGAAGGGGTATATACGCCCAAGCGTGTCACCTTGGGGTTCCCCGGTCTTGTTTGTGAGAAATAAAGATGGAACACTAAGGTTGTGCATTGACTTCAGACAGTTGAATAAAGTGACTGTTAAGAACAAGTATCCTCTGCCAAGGATTGATGACCTCTTTGATCAATTGAAGGATGCAAAGATATTTTCAAAGATAGATCTCAGATCAGGATACCATCAGGTAAGGATTAAAGAAAAAGATATCAGCAAGACCGCCTTTAGGACAAGGTATGGTCATTATGAGTTCACAGTGGTGCCATTTGGGTTGTCAAATGCACCAGCTATTTTCATGTGGTTAATGAATGGTGTTTTCCGAGAGTATTTGGACAAGTTTGTCATTGTCTTTTTAGATGACATTCGTATATATTCAAAGTCAGAGGAAGAGCATGAACATCATTTGAGCATGGTCTTGAAGGTATTAAGGGAGCATCAGTTGTATGCCAAATTAAGCAAGTGCTCATTTTATCATAAATAGATTCATTATTTGGGGCATATCATTTCAAAGGATGGGATAGCAATGGATCCTAAGAAGATAGAGGCCATTAGAAAATGGTCAGCACCGAAGAATGTGACAGAGGTGAGATCATTAATGGGTCTTGCAGGCTACTACAAAATATTTATTAAAGGATTCTCAAAGATTGCACAGAAAGGGAGTGAAGTTTCAATGGACACTAGATTATGTGAAGAGTTTCCAACACTTGAAAAAATTATTGACAAGTGCTCCAATATTAAGGATCGCAGACCCAGATGAAGACTTCATCATATGCACCGATGCATGTAATGAAGGACTTGGTGGAGTCCTTAGTCAAAATGGGTTTGTAATATGTTATGAATCAAGGAAGTTGACGGATCATGAAAGAAACTATGCCACTCATGATTTTGAGTTGGTAGCCATAGTGCATGCCTTGAGGAAATCAAGACACTACCTCATGGGAAAGAGGTTTGAGCTAAGAACAAACCACAATGGTCTGAAATATTTATTTGATCAGCCGAATCTAAATGCTAGGCAAAGCAGATGGTTAGAATTTCTAAGCGAATATGACTTTGATATAAAGCATATCAAGGGGAAAGAGAATAAAGTGGTCGATGCACTCAACAGGAAGGTGAATGAATTACATGCTACAACCATTAGCATGTATCTGACTGATATTAAAAGTAAAATTTTGGAGGTTGCAAATGCATATCTGCAATATAGAGAATTGGTAGAAATGTTACAACAGGGTAATATGCCACAAAAGGTGGATAATTATAAGTTGGGAATATATGGAATACTGTTGCGCAAGAACATAATTTTTATTCCAAATGTCCAGGAATTGAAACGTATGATTTTTCATGAAATGCATAATGTTCCTTATGTAGGGCACCCTGGATATCAAAAAATCGTGGCAGCGATCAAGAGCCATTACTTTTGGCCAGGTATGAAGAGAGAGATCGCTGAATACATCACAAGATGTATGGAATGCTAGAAAGTTAAAGCTGAGAATAGGCACCTAGCAGGGTTGCTACAACCTTTACCCATTCTTGAATGGAAATGGGAAGTGGTGACAATGGATTTTATTACAGGATTGCCTAGAATAGACAAGCTGCATGATTTGATCATGGTGGTGGTGGACAAGATTACGAAAGATGCCCATTTTATTCCACTGAAAACTACTCACAAGGTAGCAGATGTTGTTGATATTTTTATGAAGGAAGTGGCATGATTGCACGAAATTCCTAAAACAGTTGTGTCTGACAGAGACCCGAAATTCATCTTGAATTTCTAGAAAGGATTGTTCAAAGGATTTAGAACGAATTTGAACTTTAGTACAGCTTATCATCCTGAGTCTGATGGACAAACAAAGAGGGTGAACAGAGTGATAGAAGATATACTAAGAATGTATGTGATGGACAAACCATCGAAATGGGAAGACTGCCTACACTTGGTAGAATTTTCTTACAACAATGAGTATCAGGCATCATTGAAGATGATCCCATTTGAATCACTTTACGACAGAAAGTGCAATACTCTAGTGAGTTGGGATAATCTAGCTGATAGGATAGTAGTTGGGCCAGATTTGCTCAAGGAGATGGAGGACCAAATGATAAAAATTAAGCAGAATTTAAAAGTTGCCCAAGACAGACAGAAAAGTTATGCCGATAAGAACAGAACTCACAGAGAATTCAAAGTGGGTGATCATGTTTTCCTAAAAGTAAAAGATAATAGGAGTTCCCTGAAGCTTGGAAGTTGTGCCAAGTTAGCAACGAAATTTTGTGGGCCATTTGAAATCTTAGAGAGGATTGGTCCAGTTGCTTATATGATTGCATTGCCTAAATCAATGTCTGTTCATAATGTCTTCCATGTATCATTTCTAAAGAAATATATACCTGATGCTAATCATGTTATTGACTGGAATGTGATTCAGGTGGAGCAAGAAGGCACTTTTCAAGTGATCCAGTGTGCATTTTGGACCGCAAAGTCAAGAAGCTCCGGAACCGAGCCATAGGGCTTGTAAAGGTTCAATGGACCTGGTACAGTCCTGAGTACGCTAATTGGGAGCATGAGGATGCAATGCGAACAGAATACCAGCATCTTTTTGAATATTTTTGAAAACTCTGTTGTATATGGGTGTATGATGCACTGAGGATATTTCTTAAATAAGGGCAGGGGATTGTAATATCCCTCGACCGAACCCAATTGTAAATGTAATATAGGTATACATAAGCTGGTCAACTGTTTTGACATCATTTTGTAATACACTTCCCATGGAATAGTGTGCACATGAACTACACAGAAAAATGTAGTATACACATTCCCGGATACCACGCGCAGTAACTAAAGTGCGCACAGTATGGAGGACAACAAGCCTCGTGTATATGATATGTGTTATAGGCTGGTGAGCTAGTTATTATAAGCTAGGATGCTTATGTTTTGGTATTAGGCCGGAACGCCTAGATGTTAAAGGCCAATGCACCTATTTTGTACATGATTCGTGATTAATATAAAATACATCGCTACGTGCAGACCGACCACGATAAAAGAGATGGGGGACAGAACTTCACCCGTTAGGGAAAGGGAGGGCCAAAAGAAGGGAATATTATATTAATATTTCCTAAAGCATAAAGTATGGATAATTATTTTATCCTAAGTTCTAAAGTTGGGGACAAGTGGACCAAACTAACTTCCGATATGACAAATGTCAAGTTGGGGACATGCATTCATATCGTGTGGGGAATTAGCTCATTTGGTCACTTTTCACGGGGAATTCTTACCAGCAGCTTGACCATCATTCTCACCATCACTTTCACGAAGAGTTTCACAGTGATTCCTTCACTCAGTTATCCAATCAATGATTCCATGACCATTTTCACTCGCGCAATCTGTTATCCTTGAGACATCCATTTCACCATTTCTGAGCCTGTTCCCATAGCCATTTCTAGTTGGTGTACCTGGTTAGCTTGGAGCGGGATTGAAGAAGTGGGTTGTTTGGATCATGAGCAATTCTCTGAGCGAGAGAATTTTTGGGGATTGATTCTCGAAGATGCTAAATTGTAGCTACAACGCTCTGAGACTTCCGGTCTGGCCTATTGATGAAGCCCTAGAAGGGAAGTGGGGCAGCCGAGGGACTGTTGAGAAGAGAAAGAGCACACTTCCTTGAGTGAGATAGAGGCATGTGGGGAATGAGAGGCTATAGGATATTAGTTGAGTGAGCACCTGAGACAGAGTCTTTCTTGTTGTCCATGAGCCTTAGCCTAGTTAGGAACCCTTTACCCGAGTGGAGTTTAGTCCCATCTCAGGGGTGACTCACTGTTGAGAGTGATGAACAGTGTAATCTAAGGCTGGGAGGTTCGTGGACAGTCTGTACACAGTTGGTGACAATATTTCCAAGATAAGTACCAATCGTATGATAAAATTATATGCTGCATTGTTAATTACATGTTTATGTTACAGGTTATCATATATGTGATTATAATTGCTTGTATTTTATGAGTATTTCCTTGTATATGCTGCATATCCCTGGTTACTATTATTTCAGTATAAAGTCATATATTACAGAATGTAATGATTTGTTTATGTTTATATGTAAAGCTTCCACAAGAGTGTTGTATGTATATGTTTAAGTTGCATGCAGTCTTAAGAGAAAGTTTATGTGGCATAACTCAGTTTATTACTAGGAATGTTACCGTAAGTTCCGCAGTAAGAGAATGAAAGTGTTCCCTAGAGTAGCATGGTTCGGTCTGTATAAGGCTGGGGATGTTACCAACTGGTGTCAGAGCATGAGAGATTGCTCTGGAGTGGCATTCCCTGACCTGCGGGTGGCTGGGGGAACGCTACAGCATTGTAGCACAACCCATGCCTAAAATGCATTTATCTAGATGAAGGATCAACTATAGAACATAGAAATCATACTCCATGAATATTGTTAAGAAGAAAACAAAAAAAAAAGATTAGAACTATTAGGAGAAAACTAGGATAATACATGTACAATTAATTTTGATAGGTAATCTAAATATTTAAATATCAAATTGAGTTGAGTTATTACCTTGTAATTTCTTACATTTCAATTTGTTTACAAGTAATCAAATACATTTAAAAACAAGGAAAACATCATGTGGAAGTCAATATCCAAGCCATCTACTCCTCAAAGGATTTGGCATTTTTAGGTACATATTTTCCGATCAATTATTACTAAAATTAAGTGGGTGTTGAATTCATTTATGCATTAAAAAATGCAATTTAAACAATAGAGAGTGGTGATTTTTTACTGGATTGAGTAAAAAAGTTCAAAAAGTAGAATGTTTAAACAACACCCTACTCAAATAGCTTCACTAAATTAAGTCAAAGTTCCATACATTCTGATCATTTTATTAAAAATCAATAATCTAAATCATCTTAAAATTAGCTAAAACCGTAAGAAAAAAGTTCCTATCATATAAATGAAACTCTTACTTTGAATATAATTTATTTATAATTTTATGCCATAAGAATAAGAATGAAGTTATCCTTAATTTTATTTTGAAACTTCTCTAATTATAAAACTTTTATCGCCCAAAGGGGTTGGATCCAATGGTGGAAAGCGAGGAGTTTTTCACCATTGGGCAAGGTTCAATTCTCGTGAGGGCTTTACCTGGAGCCATGGGGACAGGACACCTTGAGGTAGTGGTCGAACGTGTGGTTGCACTCATAGATACCATATTAAATAGTATCGTGACCTGTGCACACATAAGTGGATCAAAGCCCACCCCCATGTCCTTCAAATTTTAAGTCCCTGAGGTGTAGGACAGTCGGTGACGGAGTGTGTTGTTAAGCCACTCTGTGTTGTTAAAGTCACTGGTTCGAAACCTGCAGGGACAAAAAATCAAACCATGTTAAGGGTTGGTGTGGCTCAGGCCGGGTGCGATCCCCGAGTGATTTTGACGGCTTAGATGCCCCTGAGTCGTAGTTTCTCAAGCCACAGGTTAATCGCGTAGCCAACAGGTCCCGCACAAATTAACAAACAAAAAAAATTATAAAAATTTTATCAGTTCGTTAATTTTATTTTAAAAATTCTCTAATTATAAACTTTTATTAGTTTTAGTTTTATTTTCAGAAGTTTCAAAATAAAACTAATTATAAAACTTTTATTAGTTTTCATTTTATTTGGAGAAGTTTCGAAATAAAACTAATGCAGTTTTATTTCAACATAATTCCAACCAAATTTAACAAAAAAACCAAAGAGATTTGAATGATTTTTATCATACGTGGCCTTCACTTGTCTGGGTTGTCAAACTTGGAATCATTTATGTTCAATTAATATGTACCAAGAAATTGGGTCCTTGGCCCTTTATGTGAATCTGTCTGAGTTGTCAGACTTTGAATTATTTATGCTCATTTAATGTGAACCTCAAAGTTGGCTCCGTGGTTCCAGGGTTGGAATTTCAAAGTTGAAAAGCCCATCGAATTTGATGGTCTACATCACTGCAATACCCGTTTTTCTTGTTCCAACAAAAAAAGTTGAAAATTTGACGGTTGCACAAAATTTTGAACTGTATTTGACGAGAAAATCGGCCCGTGACGGGCAATTTGCCCGTCAAATTCCATCCCTGATTTTTTTTGCGTTATCAAATTTTGAATCGTTTATGTTCATTTAATATGTACTGGCTCTATAGTTCCTTCTATGATATTCTTTGTGTCATCAAACTTTGAATCACTTAGGTTCATTTAACCTGTACCTTACAGGTGGTACGAGGTTATTTTCAATTCACATGGATGATGATTACATCAATAAAAGACAGTGGCATTTAATTCGAAGCTAGTAGCATTTCAATTCACATTATTGATAAAACCATCAACAAAGCTCTGGAAAACAATTACAAATAAAAGTTGGTGGCATTTAATTCGAAGCTAGTAGCATTTCAATTCACATTATTGATAACACCATCAAGAAAGATCTGGAAGACAATTACAAATTTAAGAATAATCAGAGCGCATAGCGGTAATATCTGCCCCATTGAATTTCGAGAATTAGTTTGGTTTGTACTTAATATAACCTATAGCGATACTATCTTCCGCATTGAATTTCGAAAATTAGTTTGGTATGCATTTAATATAACTTATTCTATGTGAGAGTCGCAAGAAGCAGAAGGCCAGATAGCAGAAGGAAGCAACGCATGAGACAAAACAATCTTCAAGTTTCATTCTTTGATGGAGGAAGCCTCTTAAAATCTGCAAGCTTAAAAATGGTATCAGAGCCAAAGAACTTCATTTTGAGTCAGGTATGATATCAGACTTTTCAATCTGATAAAATCTATTCCCTCTGTGTTTTAATTTTTCTGTGTGTTTAAGTAAGTAAAAGAATCCAGAGCCGTATCAAGAGTCTCGGGTCCTTGAAAGACATGATTTCCACTCTTGCAACTCACTTTTGAAGCCGTATCGGAAGTCTCGAGCTCTTGAAAGACAGAGTTTCCACTTCTGCAACTTCCTGACATAGTTACTAGTTTCTACCTGAGCAGTCGGCCAGGAGCCTGTCTGAAATATTCTTTCTCTAGAACAAAAGACTAAGACTAAACGCCCTGCTTTCCTGTGCAGTCATAGTAACCTCTACTATATCGCAAATGGATTCTTCAGTATGTTATAGATCTGTAAATAATTGTGTAGAAAGTACTGCATCTACTTTAGAACCTCAGTTTTGTTTTATGATCCACTATATGCCTACTATAGAGACACTTGATCCAAGATTGCAAGATATTTACAAAGGCATGAAACCCCCTGGTACACCTAAATATGGGTTAGGCTATATTGAACAATGTGACCAAGTCATTCCTGATTGAAGATTTTCTAACCCATTACCAAAAGATATGCAAAGACCATCTGTGGATGAAATACACAAATTTCATTCTATTATGAAAGGGTGTCAAAAGGTGTCAGAAGAATCCTGGATCAAAAGAATGTTAAACTGGGATTTGTTCACAAATCCTGAGACAAATGACTTTAACTTAGCCACGTCAGACCAAGAAAAAATAAGATTATCAAAAAATTGGCAAGATTATGTATCTGACAACAATATATGGATTTATTTCTATGAATGGAAGAAATTAACTCAAAAGGATGAAGTTCAGATGATGGGACAAACCTCAGAAATTCCTCCCAAACATAAATGGAAAAGTATTGAAGGTCAAACAGTAGAATCAAACTCTACTTTTCCTCCTTTCAAGGGCATTGTCCTTGAAGATAATAATCGACAAGTGAAAGCAGTCCCTTTGTTGCTTTCTGAGGAAGCTATTCAGCTTTCTGGTATAGACAAAAGAGTTCAGTCTGTTTCAGAACAGATAAACTGGACTAACATGGCATTAAGGGGAATGGAAACCCATACTTTTGTGACCAACGATTATGCCAGAAAAGGACAGATCACAGATCTTCAAGTTTCTACAAACACTATTGTCCATTATGTCAACCAGATATAAGATAAGGTCACATATGTCAGAAATAAATTAGACTCTACTCTATGTGAAATATCTTCCAAATCTAGAGAGTCCTTGAGAAATCATGAAGAACTAATGGAAGGATTAGGAAACGCTTTCTCTAGGATGGGAAAGACACTAACATAAATTAAACAGAAGGATAGTGTCCCTGACAAACCTATCCCTGATCCCTTCATCCTTCCAAATCCCTCTATTTCAATTTTTTCTCTTGTATATAAGCCATCTGAGACAAAAATTCAAAAGAAATTCCCTCACCATTTTCCTCCAGAAGAAGATATTCCTGAGTCATCCTCAAAACCAGAACCATCTTCTAAAGAACATCTTTCTTTGGTATCTATCCAACAGTTTGCTTATGAAAATATCCCACATCATACTAGCAGACCTCCAGCACCAGACCTAATGGGAATAGGGAAACTACCCAATAGTCAAACCTTTGATGAAGATTGGTTCCAAGAATGGAACATAGATAGTCTGTCTGTTGCACAAATCAGGCAGATGATAGATAGAATGTATGTTTCTTACAAGATCATGTGCATGAAAGGAAAATCAGAGGTAGAATCATGCAATTCTATCATTCAGTGATTTACATGCACTTTAAGCAAATGGTGGGAAGTCATCTCTTCTCCAATAATGATTGCCAAAATGGAGGCCGAAGTTTTGAAAGATGAACAAGGAGACATAGTTTATCACACTAATGGGACTCCTCATAATAATATGATAGGAGCCTTAACCACTTCTATTCTTGAACATTGGTGTGGTACTGAATCTGAATTGGCAGATAAACATGAGTTATTCCTAATGCACATGAAATGCAAGAAAATGTCAGAATATGAAGAATTCCACAAGGATTGGACTCAAAGGATTTTTGAGGTACACGATAGCCAGAATATTCTCTAGAAACAAGTCTACTTGGCTGCAATACCAAGTAAATTTGTTGAGTATCTAAAAATGCAGGAAGTCTTCAAACTTCCTTATGAAATGTACACATGGGGAGAGATTTATTCTCTCATCACTAAAGCATTAATTGGGTTATGTGTGAACTTGAAAGTTCACAATTCTGTATATAAACTATCTCACTTGCCTGACCATAAATCTATCTATGAAAAGTATGGTTTGTATATCACAGATCCATTCAGAAAGAAAAGAAAAAATAAGAAATAATTCAAAGAGAAAAAGAGAGAAAAATACAAATACAGGTACATGCCTAAAACCCATTACTATGAGCCTGAGGATATAAAGCTAAAGTCACATTCTCATCAGGCTAAGCAAGAAATACAATGTTGGATATGTGGAAGGTCTGGGCATATTTCTCATAACTGCCCAGACAATATAACCTCCATAAAATCAAAAGGTAATCTTTTTGAGTAGAAAGCAAAAGAAGCATAGGCTAAGAAACAATTAGCCTTAAGACAATATTGTAATAGATGTGGGGCCAATGACCATGAAACAAACCAATGCCCACATCATCCTTTCAAAAGAGAAGAAGTTCATATTCTTCAAGAAGGTTGTTGTTTAGAGTCTGATAGTACTTCTGAGTTTGATTATAGCTCAGAAGAAGAGATATTGATAAATCAAGACTGTAAATGAAAAATTCCAAATTTTTGCTCTTGTCAAAGCAGCTCAGAAAATTTTGATTCTGGATCAGAATTTAACTTCAGACAAAAAATAAAAGTATGTATGTTCAACAATACAGGAGATCAAGAAGCTCAAATGCTGGCACAAATCAAAGCTTTTCCAGAAGGAGATATGAAAAATTCGCTTCTTGAAACTTTTTTGAAAACAGTTAAGTTTGAACAAAGGAACAAAATTGGTGAATCCTCTAGAAGAGAACCTTTGTTCATCGAAGCCTCTTTTGATAAAAATACTAAAACTTTTATCAAATATAACAAATAAGCAAAACTGTAAAACACTTTTGTGACAGATTTAGCCAAAGAAATGCTTCTTTTGAAAAAAGAGGTCACTAGCTTGAAAGAGAAAATCAGAAGAATGGAAGAAGAAGTTGAGTATAGCTTCAAGATTGACTCTTGGGCAAGGAAAGAGATCAAATATATTAGAGAAAGATTGGATTCAATACCCCCTCCTTTAGAGGATGCACCCTATGAGAATCCAAAAGCAGCAGCGCATATACAAGGGCTAACTGCTATGAAGATCTTGCCCATTAAGTTCCAAAAATATCAGGTGAGAATCAAGTTAGAAATTAATGGTGAAGTTTTCAAATTAAATGCACTATTAGATACTGGTTCAGACATGAATTTAGTGCATAAATACTTGATTCCTGCTAAATATTGGCTTCCCAGCAACTACTCTGCTATAGGACTGGCAAATGTAAATACAGATATGAATTTTGAAATTTCTAGAGGCATTTTTCTCTTTGATGAATATGCCTTAGGAATGAAGTTTTTAATAACAGATTTTCCAGTAGATTGTATCCTGGGAACACCATTTTTATCTACTGTAGAACCACATGGTTCCTATCAAAGTTCTACAGGAATACCGGGATATTTCATCACTCTGCCAAACATAGATGGTCATCCACCTAAAAGAAAGGAATTACCTTTCATTTCTGAATCACATGCTCAAATTGCCTACTATTCTAAGAGCATGATCATTATAAACACTTGGGATGATTACATAAATGCTTTGTCTATTGAGTATTTAGATGATAATACAGATTGGGAAACATATAAAGAAAACTGGGTTCCCCAATGGCAGCTAAGATGTTCAGAAGGTGTGGAGTTTGGGCTACCAGGTTATTCAAGAAACACCAGTATCCATGTCATTCCTCCACAACATGTAATTGGCCAGATGCATCAGGCATATACTATTGCATCCCATCAAAAATTGGTAGAGATGGGAGACCTTACTAGAATTAGGTCTGCTAACAGAAATTGGTTCTGCCAATGAACCCAAACATGGCAATAGACTCCAGAATGGAATTTATTCTAGATTAATAGAAAGAGGACTCTACAGTCATGGCCAAATCAAGATCCACATGAAATATTATTTGAGATAAATTATTTTCAATATAAAGCTATGTGGTATAATGTTTGTTTATGGACAGACACGTACAAATATTATTATTGCATGATCAAATTCTCTGTGCCTTTTGTTTCATTTCCTGAACCTGATTGGCTTCTGGACTGGTGGAAGAAATTCGGATTAAATCCAAGTGCCACACATCCTGATGTAATAGAAACTGTAAGAATGTTTTTGTTCCCACAAAGAAGGCTTCCAGGAAATGTTCATAACCTTGAACAATTTTCTAAAAATGAATATAAAATGTTCTTTATTAGAGAAAGACATCCTTGGGTCATCAGGACCAGATATGTTCTACAACAAGATGAATACAGTGACAAATATCCTGAAATGTACAGAGAGATATACATTCAGCACTGGGACCTGGATCGTTTTCATCATTTTCATGATCATCCAATGGAACAATGATAAAAGTCTTATTGCCTGACAAGTAGTGGCAGTCGGTTTCCATGGGTTGACGTAACTAACCTCCACAGTGTAATCACATGAACATTTCATGTCTAAATGGCCGACAGTGGTGCCATTCGGGTTTTCATGGGTTGTCGTAATCAATATCCACTCTTTAATTTTATGTCCTTTTGTAATAATGAGTATCTTGGAAACTCGGAGCACTTCTCTGACTTTTGGCGTGGATTGACCTGCATTTCCAAGATTCTCTTCTTTAGGTCATGTGTTGTTTATCCTCTGGTCGGGGAATCTTGCATGACTACCCCGTCAAATCTACTATTTCATCTACTTTAACTCAGTGGAGAATAAAGGATTTGATTTGGTCGAAGGATCTTGCATGATAACTACCACCAAATCCATAAAGAAGATTTAGTGGTTGACATGTAGGACCAAGATTCATGTCTAGTCTCATCTCCGAAATGATTCCATTCTCCAAAAATTTGTATACAAGGAGGATAGAAGCTCATTCTCGGGAGAGGTAGTTCATAGTCAATCAGTGTGTGAGTTAGTCCGAGTCTTCTAAGCTCCCTTCTGTCAGAGCTTTGAGTCATTCTCTTTGGGTCTTTAAGTAAGTGTGTTGTGAGGCAATACGAGCATCCTGCTCATTTGTAATACCTTGGCATATGTTCTCTATGATTAATATAAAAAGGCTTCCACAATATTGTGTAATGATCTATGATTATTGTCTCTGTATTATGCACTCGTTGTGATTCTCGTTTCTATTTTCCTATTATTACACTCAGTGTTCCTTGAATGACTCTATGTTGAAGTTCTCTCATCCTGGGATAAGGTTCGCGGAAGGTGACTGTGAAGATTCCTTAGGTCCTGAATAGCACTAGTAGTAAGTCCCGCTAGGCAAGGAGGCCACTAAGGGCAGTGATAGGTGTTGGGATGTCTAACGGATCATTGTAGTCATCTGAAGGTTCACATAATACAACAACAACTTGATGGACTTCAAGTGGTCGGGTTCGTTAGGAGAGTCGAGGTGGCTATAATCCATATTGGTTCTGCTGAGAGTCGTAAGAAGCAGAAGGTCAGATAGTAGAAGGAAGCAACGCATGAGACAAAACAATCTTCAAGCTTCATTCTCTGATGGAGGAAACCTCTGAGCCAAAGAACTTCATTTCGAGTCAGGTATGATATCAGTCTTTTCAATCTGATAAAAGCTATTCTCTTTGTGTTTTAAGTTTTCTGTGTGTTTAAGTGAGCAAAAGAATCTAGAGACGTATCAAGAGTCTCGGGTCCTTGAAAGACAAGATTTCCACTCTTGCGACTCACTTTTGAAGCCGTATCAGAAGTCTCGGGCTCTTGAAAGACAGAGTTTCCACTTCTGCGACTTCCAGACAGAGTTACTAGTTTCTGCCTGAGCAGTCGGCCAGGAGCCTGTTTGAAATCTTCTTTCTCTGGAATAGAGGACTAAGACTAAACACCCGGTTTTTCTGTGCAGTCATAGTAATCTCTACTATAATGGATTCTCCATCAGTTTCTTTCAGAGAATTGAAAAATGCTGAAGACCAAAGTACTTCTGGAAGAGATACTGAAAATAGTTTAGAATCTATGTTTGCAAATAATAGATCACATAGTATAAATTATGCGAGTATAGAAGAAATAGAAACACAGCCCCAAGCTGCATTAAAGTTACCGCCTATAGCCCCAAGCCAAGTATATAAATACTTGAATATGTTTCATCTTAAGGCTGTAACCAGGGTAATTGTGAAAGAACCAGTAAGCAGAATACAACAAAACAATTATGTCATCCAAACCATCTCACTGATAAACACCAAAGAGATTCAAAATGAAGCCAAGAAGCATGGAACAAATTGTCTTCATTTTGCCTGTATTAGAGTAGGAATTAGCCCTTTAGTTCATAAAGGAATTGATGCCTATGTCTTATGTACAGTGAGAGATATGACTGATAACAAATTTATTGATTCCTTAATAGGTTGGATTGTAGCCCCTCTCTCAAACGGGCCAGTATATTTTGACTTCTATCCCAACTTCTCTACTTATACTTTTGATGAAAATATTGGAGATATCCTAAAGCTCCAAATCAGAACAAATGGATTTGATATGTGTCCAACAAGAACTAATATATCAATCCAAACTAGGGGATGTTTTAGACACACCAATACTCTTTTTCCTGCAGTTCTACATACCCCTATTAAAACCTTTCAATCTAGTACATTGGTGTTGACAGACCCTTTAAACCAAAAAATGGAACATCATCTTATAAGATGGGAAAATATTTCTTTCCCCACTAATTGGGTCATTGATAATCCCAAAGCACCAATTCCAAGAGCAATTACATCTACTCAAATAAAAGAATCTGCATCCTCTGCAGTAATTTCTTTCCCGCGAAAACCTCTTTGAAAAAATATTTCCTCTGTTTCATCTTCTTTATATACTCCATCCTTTTGTCTACATACCTCACTCCATTCCTTAGCCAAAAAAGTTGGCCATGTTCCCTTTGCAGTACAATGTACAGATTGTGGAAAACCTGTTACTCTATCCACACTCAACATTTCGAGAAGAAGAGCAACTGCATTTTGAACATGCTAACCATAATCCAAGAACAAACTTTCCTCCACCAAATTCTACATCTAAAGAACCATGTCCTCATCCACAATGTTCAGACTTCCCTTTTCCCCATGACTCCCATGTCCTATTTATACAAACAACTCCTTGTACATAAATAAATCAGAGATGCCAAGCTTGTATCCCTGAAGACATCAAGAAGCCATCTACTCCCGAGATACACAAATTTCTTTCCTTAATGAAAGGGTGCAATAAAACTGAGGTCAAAGCTGAATGGATGAAAGAAATGTTGAATTGGGATCTATTCACTCATCCAAGAGCAAACTCCTTTGCCAGAAATACTCCAAATAAAGAAAAGGTTAGACTAGCCTCACAATGGAAGAATTTTATGGATGTTGAAGATATATTCATTTCCTTCTATGAATGGAAAAATAGGAAAACAATATTTCCTAATGACTGTCCAACAAAGATCCTAAATCCACAAAAGGCAAATCCCTTATGATGTTCTATTCAAACTCTTTCCATTTCAGATCTTGGAAAAGAGATAGGTAAATTGAAGAAATCTATCAAAGAACAAAAGGATAATACAGAACATAAAAAGGATCAAGAAGATCAAGTTATTCAAATTCAACACCAAAAATTCCATGTTCTTATTGATTTGAAAATCCAAGGAATACCTTTTCAACTGAAGACATTAATAGATACAGGGTCGGATCTAAATCTGTTACATAAAGACATTATTCCTGTATCTTTGTGGCAAAAAACTCAAGCAATTGCTATTGGATTGGGAAATATCCCAAATGAAATCTCCTTTCAGATTCTAGAGGCTATTATTTGCTTTCAAGATTATTGCTTGAAATTAAAGTTCCTACTAGCAGATATTCCAATAGCCTGCATCCTTGGAACACCTTTTCTTGCAGTTGTTTCTCCCCATGGATCTACTATGGTTACAAGAAATAAGCCAGTATATGTCATCAACATTCCTTCTACGAAAGGAAAAGTTATTGTAAAATTGCCCTTTCTTTCTACTCCCAGAACTTCTGATATGGTACAAACCATAAGAGGTAAAATCCTTAAGATAGAAGAATTGAAGGAATTCCAAACTGGGATTAGAATAAAGGAACAATTGGAAAAAGAAGCAATACAACAAAAAATTCTTCTGTTAAAACAAGAATTTATTGATTCAGTCTGCTCTGAGAACCCTACTACTTTCTGGAAACAAAAGAAACATGATGTTTCTCTTCCATATAAAGAAGATTATCAAGGGAAACCATGCTGAAATAGGGCTATCCCCATGAATGCTGAGTATCAAAAATTGTGTTCAGAAGAAATTAAGGGCTTACTCAAAAAAGAATTGATTAGAGAATACACTAGTCCTTGGAATTGCTATGGATTTTATGTAAATAAACACTCTGAGAAAATGAGAGGCATTCCTAGACTAGTTGTGAACTATAATCCCTTAAATAAAGTATTATCTGATGATACATATCCAATCCCAAACAAGAGCATATTGGTAACTAGAATTGCTAGAGAAAAAATATTTTCAAAGTTTGACCTAAAATCAGGCTTTTGGAAAGTAGCCATTAAAGAAGAAGATAAATTCAAAACAACCTTCAATGTTCCAGCAGGGCATTACGA
>CBVK0101568556.1:0-14216 GCA_900067695.1 Picea abies | reverse complement strand
AAAATAAATTAGTTGCAACTAGAAGTGGAGAGTTTACTATTTTTGGATAAAGTGGTTGTAAGTGGACAAAGTGATTAGAAGTGGGTTAGCCCCCAAAAGAAGGAAGTTGGTTACATAGTAACCCTTAGAAGAAGCTACTTGGAAAAGTATAAATAAGAGAGCAAGGGTCTCTTATGGCAAGAATAATTTGATCATATTGAAGATCTATTTTTGGTGAAAGATTCATTACAGGTACTCATAGACGCATCAGAAGTTCTTTAAGTCTGAGGTAGCAAGGAAGTTTGACGACGAAAGTTTTGGAGGTTTAGAAAACCCTAGTTTTACGAAGCAGTACACAGGCTACATTGGGCCAGGATGCATACATATGCAGGCTACAGTAGGCCAAGGTGCATACATACACATGTTGAATAAGGAAAGGTTGTGTATACATGGAAAGGGAATAAAAATATTGAGTAAGTGTTGGTCCCAGGTTCCTGAAGTCTGAAGCAAGTGCCTATGACAACAGTCTAAAGATTCATATCTGTTACAAAATTTCTGGTATGGTTATATGTTGTCTTGATGCTTAGATTTACTCATAGCATGGTGAATGATTGAAGTATTATTTGTATGGTTTTTGTGAGATCTGGATGTGGTATATGTTGGCTGGTTGATTGAGTGAAAAACACTCTCATATTTGGTATAGATCTGATATGGTTGAGGGATATCTATGATGATGAATGCATGAGGGACATGCATATGACTCTTGGTATGGTTATTGTGTTATTTTTTTATGGTATATGTTGGATGGTTGTTTGAGTGAGCATCACTCTCATGTATGGTACAATTATAATATGGTTCATATAGCTCACACCCTTGAGCTACTTGTACTTTTTTTAGGGATGTGTATGATGATGTATGTATGACACAGGTTGGTTGCAATGACTAGTTGGATGTAGTGACAGGTTACTGGTGGATGTGATAGAGGCAAGAAAGCTTCAGAAGCACAGAAGAATGTATGCCCTGGTCTTCTAAAGGCATACGTAGGCTAAAGGAGGGAAGGAAGCATACATACGCATGCTGCAATATAGGTAGGTAGCGTACATACACAAGCTATAGTATAAATAGGTTGTGTACCTGTTGGAAGATTGGTTTCTGTCTACAAGATGGGTCTTGTACTTGAGGTTTGGATTCCTCACATCTCGTTTGGTGCTGAGATATGCAAGTTGATTCTTGTATTTAGAGTTGGTACTCTATTGGAGTTGTTTCTCTTTTCAGTTGATGTTGATAAGACCCTAAGATTGTAGTCTCCTGTAACACATAATACAAAAATCCTACACATATATCTAGTGTTCCTTGTGTTCATTATGGTGATGGTTTAATGTTACACATATATCTAGTGTTCCTTGTGTTCATTATGGTGATGGTTTAATGTTATTTTTTATTCTTGAATGTTGTTGATACATGGAAGTAGCTAAGTACAAATGAATAGTATGTTTGAATTGGTTGCTAATTAATTTTTTGGAAGAGATGTAAAAAGAGCCTCACATTGATTCACCCCCCCTCTTAGTGTGTTCGGTGTGTCCAACAATTGTTATCAGATCCGACCTTCTTCATAAGCCTTACAAGCTTGAAGGAGATCCATGGACACACAAATGGATGAACATGCAGATGAAGTTACCCTCTTTGATGAGACATATTACTCAGCATGGAGAATAGAGATGAAAGGGTATTTGAAGGCAAAAGGAGCAGGTGTTTGGAATACAATTGTTGTTGGACCAGTTCCCTAAAAGAATCAATCAAAATTTGCAACAAAGAAGAATAATGCAATAGCATTCAAGACCATCTTCAATGGACTTCAAGTTATGTCAAAGAAAGCATAGAAAAATGTGCCTCTTCCAAGGACCTATGGTTGAAGTTAGAGAAGGCATATCAAGACTCAGTCATCAATGAAGGTAAAGACTCTCCAAAATCTTATGATTGCAATACTCCTGAATGAAATGAAGTTGAATGTTCTCCTACAAACAAAGAATAAGATCTAGAGGTAGTTTGTTTAGAATCAGATAACAATTATCTTATATATGAAGAGGAATATTTGTTGAAGCTTAAAGATAAAATTATGAATGATTTAGAATAAGTTAGCATGAAAATAGGGTATGGTTCAATTTCTTTTGAGTATCTTGAAAAATACACTAAGGAAGCCCTAAAAAATTACCCAAGGCATACCATGGCACTAAACCAAATGCTCAAAGAACAAGAAGAAAGAAAAAAGACTCAATTAGAAGAAAAAGAAGAAGGGATCAAAAGACTAAAGAATGAAATAATTAATCAAGCAGAAGAAAAGAAGAAGGTAGATGATGAGCTTAGCAAAATCCTTGAAGTTAATTTCAATCTGAAGACTCAAATTGAAGAAGCAAAAATGATAGAGGAACTATTGAAGAATCAAGTAAATGAAAATGAAGAATCATGCCATAAGTTGGAAGCATAAGTTGTTGATCTCAAAAAGAAAGTAGAGAAGTCAAATACTCATATCAAGTTCATGAACAACTCAATAATCTTGGATGAGATCTTGAATATTCAAAGATCACCAAATGATAAATCAGGTCTTAGATATAACAAGGAAGATGCACACCTTAAATATATCACTTCTAAGAAGCATGAGGTAAGTCCTTCAATCTAAAAAAGTGGAAGCAAAGTTGCAAGTCTAGCACCTTCACAAAGAAAGGAAACTTTCATAAGAATAAAGCAAGGAAGACACCAAGAAGCCATCTTTACACCTCAAATCAAATTCAAAAGAGAGACACCTTCAAGGTGGACACCAAGGCAAAGGTATGAAAATGTTTTTTATGGTCACTGCTTCTCATGTAATGAATATGGTCACAAAGATTTGGGTTGCAGACGTTATGAAAGGAATTTTTTTGGAAGATTCCATAACATTATAAGATGTTGGAGATGTAATCAAGTGGGACACATTGATGTACATTGTCACACCATGATATGTTACAACTACAGTGGGTTTGGCCACAAAGCTCAGGATTGTTAGAATTCAAGGAGACAGTCAATGGGGTGTGCTTCACATAATATGGAAACAAGAGCACATGAAACCAAGAAGGAATACAATGTTGAGAAGATGGAAGCTCAGAGCTCAATTTATGAGAAGTTGTGACACTCTCAGAAGTGGATGAAGAAGATTGAAAAATAAAAATAGAATGGCAGCCACGAGGCTAGCTCAAGATTTACATTTTTTGAGGCATACGCGGGCTCTTGTGGGAACAATTGTGTATATGCGTGGTCTGTCTGAAGAGAATTTGTATACATACGCGAGTTGTATGCGATAAAGCCGCATACATGTGGGAAAAGCCTCAAAAGATGCGTGTACAGATGAGTTGCAACATGGTTTAATGAAATAAATCTGTTTTTGCAGGGTTTGAGATGGTTTGGTTTAGGTTTTCATGATTATATGCTTGTTTGGTGAATGTATGGTGATGACATATGGTTGAGTTTCGAATATTGTGTTTGAGGCCTATTTTCGATGTATGGTACAAACCTTAGTGAGTGGATTGATTCAAGTTCTAATAAGATATATTATTGGTTATGTTGAGCACCTTCTTAGTGATGTCATGGCACTTTGTTTATGAGATATATCATGATGATGTGAGGCTAGATAGAGATATATCATTGATCTATTGAGACACTCTTGGTACATGTTTAGAGGTACTATTGGTTTCTTAGTACTTTTTGTAGTGAATGGTTTTGAGGCAGATCTATTATAGTATTTGGCTGGTACATATGTGAGCTCCATTGATGTATTGTTAGAAGCATATTTGTTAGATATATTGGTGTATGTATTTGGCACATCGCTGAGCTACATATGGGGACATGTAGTTGATGAGTTGATGAGGTGGTTATGTTGTACATCATTGATGAGTCATAGCTTGATCTACAGTTGATGCATGATTGTTACAGACTTGGTTGTTTGTTAGAGGCACTTGCTAGCAGTATCATTGGCACGTGATTTATGGTTGATATGGCATATATATATGGGAACACATCTTGAATGTGGTACATCTTGTTGAGGCTTGGTGCATGGTTGATGCACTTGTTGTGATAAAGGTGGTAATACATGTTTAATGCACTTGTAGATGGTATACGATTGTGGGTGATAGTATTTGGTTAAAGTACACCATTGGTATTACCTATTTAGCATAGCCTTTGGTACATGATGTATGGGATGATATAGTTGAGACACGTGTTATGGTGCATGGTTGATACATTGATAGATGCTTGATCATTGAGATTCAATTATTGACACATGGTTTGTGGCACTTGGTTCATGGTAGAGGCATATAATGAGAGATATGACACTTGTTTGAGGAACATGGTTGGCATGTTGTATGGTTGATGATGTTATTGGTACATTGATAGAGGCACTTGTTGATGATCCTGATATATAGTTGGTACACAGTTGGCACATTTTCTTGGCATATGGTTAATACAATCCAATGATGATATCTTATGGTACATTTTATGTTGTTGGTGTACATAGTTGATGTACATGGTTTTTGTGCATGGTTGGCACATAGTGTACATGGTTTATTCTTTGTTCACGATTCAATATTCATTGTTGACATACATTTTGCTTCATGATTGATGATTGATGAATGGACAAGTCCAAGGATTTTCATAGGAAGAGAAGATCATTGTTGAGCATTTTATCTATCTTTTCGTTGAGCATCAACATTTACAAATTGCAGTGGTAGCATATTGTTCATCTTGTAGAGAAGATGGGGGGAGACATACCCACAGAAGGAGTTATTTTTATTCTCACGACTGGTTACAGATGTATGATTCCAGGTGGATTGATGCTAGAGATGATTGGCATCCATGTTACCAGCATTGCATCAGAGTGATATCCTTTGTAAAAAGAGGAGAGATTCATCAGATGCATGGAGAGAAACCCACAGGACAATGCAGATAGGGGGATCATCCTTAGGGACAATTCAATCAGTGGGAGCAACCCCAAAGAGATAAACCATTTTCCATTGATGTCAAAGGGGGAGAGATAGTCACATTGATGTGGAGAGATGAAATTTGATGAGGAGCGAAGATCTCAGAGGGAGAATGAGCATTTCCATGTCTATGTGTTGCCATGAATTATTGGTGTTGACATCAATATTTGTGTTTCCATCAATGCCAAAGGGGGAGATTGTTGTATTATGTTGTCATTGATGTCAAAGGATTTATGTGAAATAGTTGATGTCAAGTATTGACGTAGTGATGAGCTTGTATAATTGATGTATTGATTGATTATGTTGTCATTAATGTAATTAATGTCAAAGGGTTGATATCAAGTGGTGTCATAATGATGTGTCGGTAGTAAAGGAATTTGTTGGAAGTACCAAATGGATGAACTCCAAAGTGGCCCCCTTATGGTGAAAGCCCTCATAGGAAGACGCTTTGTGAAGCCCAAAATGGTTAGGTGGTTGTGTGATAGTAGTGTGTTTAGGGAACCCAATTTTGGTTGAGGAAAAATGTAATGAAGATCAGTTAATTTTCAAGTAAGACTATTATAGATGGATAGGGCTCGTCATGCCATTTCTGATGATATGTGGAACATCACATAAATCTTCACGGTTAGAGAGTTATGTCTTTGTGAAGTTGTAGGACCCTCATGTGTGAAGAAGGTTGACTAGTCAAAGTGGTTAGTCATTGGTTAAGTGGTTGTAACAAGAAAAGAATTAAAAATAAATTAGTTGAAACTAGAAGTGGAGATTTTACTATTTGTGGATAAAGTGGTTGTAAGTGGACAAAGTGGTTAGAAGTGGGTTAACCCCAAAAAGAAGGAATTTGGTTAGATGATAACCCCTAGAAGAAGCTACTTGGAAAAGCATAAATAAGAGAGAAAGAGTCTCTTATGGAAATAATGTTTTGAGCGTATTGAAGATCTATTTTTGGTGAAAGATTCATTGCAGGTACTCATGGATGGATCAAAAGTTCTGTAAGTTTGAGGTAGCTTGGAAGTTTGACGGTGAAAGTTTTAGAGGTTCATAAAACTCTTGTTTTTTGAAGTAGTATACGGGTTGCAGTGGGCTAGGACGCGTACATATGTGGGCTATAATAGGCCAAGGCTCGTACATATTCATGTGGAAGAAGGAAAGGTCGCATATACACGTAAAGGACATGAAAATATTAAGTGTTGGTGCCAAGTTCCTGAAGTTTGAAGCAAGTTCCTAGGACAACAGTCTACAGGTTCATATATGCTATGTAATTTCTGGTATGTTTATTTGTTTTCTTGATGCTTAGATTTACTCATGGAATTCTAAATGTTTCAAGCATTCTTTGTATGGTTGTTGTGAGATATGGATATGGTATATGTTATCTGGTTGATTGAGTGAATAAGACTCTCATATTTGGTATAGCTCTGATATGGTTGAGGGATATCTATGATGATGCATGCATGAGAGACATGCACAGGACTCTTGGTATGGTTTTTGTGTGATCTAGTTATGGTATATGTTGGCTAGTTGTTTGAGTGAGAAACACTCTCATTTATGGTACAGTTCTGATATGGTTCCTATATCTCACACCCTTGAACTACTTGTACTTGGTTGAGGGATGTGTATGATGATGTATATATGGCACATGTTGGTTGCAGTAACTGGTTGGATGTAGTGACAAGTTACTGGTGGATGTGACAGAGGCAAGAAAGTTTCAGAAGTGCAGAAGAATGGATTCCCTAGTCTTATTAATGTGTATGCAGGTTGACAGAGGGAAGGAAAGGTACATACGCATGCTGTAATATAGGCAGGTTGTGTAAATATGTGGGCTGCATTATTGGGCTGCATTATAAACAAGTCACTTACCTATTGGAAGATTGGTTTTGTCTACAAGATGGGTCTTGTACTTGAGTGTTGGATTCCTCACATCTCGGTTGGCACTGAGATCTACAAGTTGAGCCTTGTATTTAGAGTTGGTAATATATTGGAGTTGTTGCTCTTTTCAGTTGATGTTGATAAAACCATAATATTGTAGTCTCCTATAACACATAATACAAAAAGATTACACATATATCTGGAGGTTCTTGTGTTCATTATGGTGATGGTTTAATGTTCTTTATTATTCATGAATGTTGTTGATACATGGAAGTAGCTAAGTACAAATGAATAATATGTTTGAAGTGGTTGCTAATTAAATTTTTGGAAGAGTTTTAAAAATAGCCTCACATTGATTCACCCACCTTCTTAGTGTGGTTGGTGTGTCCAACACCAATTAGACCTTACGTTGTTTGGAATAGGGAATCCATCCAATTTATGGCCTGACAAACCTTTAGATAGTTTTTCTTGGGTTTTGTTGATTGCATCCTAGTCCGCTTTTTATGTGTTTTTAAAATGCAATAAGTGAGATGTCACTAATCTAACATGAAAAATGCAAAATGATGCCTTGGTTAACTAGAAAAACTGATGAGATAAACATAGCACCAAATATCTTATTTCTTTAAACCTTTAGTAAAAAGTTACTTAAGAAAATAAAAGCAATAATCTAAAAAAACAGTTATATTACAACAAAGTTTGGTAATGATCAGTTGACTACAGTACTATGCTTGGGGATATAAACAAATAGTTTATGAGATAAAGTAAATAAAAAAATTACTTATAAGTGATAAAAGTATACACTATAAAAGAAAATACTTATAACATTCCAAAATTCTATAAATCGACAGAAAAAAGTTCCACAAATCGCACATTTCAGAACTTAAGTCTATATCCAAAAAGATTGGCCAGCAGTGGCTTCTCATTCATTAACATTTTGTGGAAAAGTATACAATATGCACAAGAAACCCCCCCATCCCTACGATTCAAATTCATCTTCTTTATAGAAAAAATGAAGGAGATGGGGAAATTAATCATCTTGATACATCTAGATGATTGTTCATTTTCCCATCATCTATGTTGGGTTCCTCTCATAAGTTGTTACTTTCTAACACTTGGGGAATCAATTCTCTTTTTTTGTTCAAATCCTCTTCTATGGGAGATTGCTCCATGTGGCTTAAAGAAGATTCACCATTTTCTTTTCTCCATTTATTTATAGGTACATTCCATGCCTCAAAAGTTTGATTTAATGCATCTCCTTGAGGAAAATGTGCTACCTGAAAGGATATTTGTAGGAAGCTATGTTATACCTCATTTATTTTTCAAATTTATCCATCTTAGGAAAAAAATCTCTAATTAGTGTCATTTCCATAGTAGGGGCTTCCACAAACTTTTGAATGGTTGCTTCATCAAGTTCATATATGAAATTGATATCTTTTTTGCATTAATTTATGTAATTGTCTAGGTCTTTTGATACCTTCTCCTATGGGAAGAAATTTCCCTTTTGATTGAAATAGGTAAATGGAAAGTATTGGCCATATTCTATATAACTCACCATAACAAAGCACCATCTATTAATTCATTAGTGACTCTCTTGAGGGAACTGTAAGCTTCCTATTTCCAATATTTTAAACTAAATTCCATCTCTTTGAATGCTTCAAGTGTGAAAACATCAATTTATGTAGTAACTTCCTCTAAAGAGGACTACCAATATTCAACCTTATTAAATTTTAATTGAGCTTGCTAATATGCAAGCTCCCATGTGTGTATGTGAGTCATGACACCAACAATATCTTGACCATAAGCTTGCACATGTTGGGATTTGTCACAAAACTCTTTTTGAATATTATTCAACTTGTTTTGAATTATGAAATCACAATCAATACAATTTGTTGGTTGATACTTGCTGAATTTATAATGATTAACTTGCTTCACTAGCAAGGTGATTTTTCTTTCATACTCCTTCATCTTATTTGCTATATCTTCAAATTTACTTTCATTAGCTTGGAAAATGACTAATCCAATAGAGGTAGAGGAAGACAAAATCATCTTTCTTATGTCCATCACCATAGTTTCAGTGGTGAGTATCACTTCAGAGTCCAAGTTTATTTTCCTTATTTTATGCTTTTGTCTAATTACTTTCTTCCTGTTTTTTTCAAATGAAAACAATTCTAAATCAACAATTTCATCTAGATGTGATGGAATAGGGTCATCACCTCCTATAACCATTCCTAAACCAAAGGTATTGGAAAAGGTTTGAGTGGTGAATACTTCTTCCATGTATGTTGGGTATGATTTCTCTATGATTTCTTTACTAGTCTACTATGTCAACCCATTCCCTTCTTGTGTGACTTCCTTCGAATGAATGTTATCTAGATTATTTTTCTTCGGTTCTTCTTTAGTTTCCTCTATTCTTCATATTTCACCTTAGCTTATTTTCTTGTTAATTCCTTATCCCCGACATCAACTTTGACTTTCCTCTCTTCTTCTTCCTTCTTTTCTACCAATTCATCTCTAGCTTTATCCTTTGCTTCCCTTTTCTTTTCCAATTATTTTTTCTTGGCAACTTTCTTCGATGATTGTTCTTTTCTTTTGGCTTAATATCCTTCCTTGATCTTGTTTAATTCTTCCAATCTCTTATTTTCTTGTTCCTACCTCTTTTCTTGAAGGTATTGTATTTTAACAATAGCCCTTACAACTTATTCATTCCTTTTTCTTTCTTTCTCATCAACAATCAATTGTAATTTGTTCAAAACTTCTACATAGGTTAATGCTCTCTTGTGAGGTTTTTTAGCCTCATTCTCTTGATGTTGGTAAGGGAAGGATATCCTCACCTATGTCCTGTTCTTTGCAACAATCCCCATGGGGTCATGCATTTGAGCTCTTTTTGAATTGAAATGATATGCCTCAATATTTTCCCCTTCCACCCTAGCCAAGGTGGAATATATTATCCCATACATGCCTGTATACAATGGATAGGTTGGGAACAAATTCTTTTGGTGTATGATGAAAAAAGAATTAAATCCATGGAAATTTGTTTGATACTCGATCTCTTAAATGACCAACCTATTTGGAACATAAGTTGGGAGAAAATGAGGTGCTTTGTGTGGCACCATAAATCCTTATATATGTAGAATATTCCTTCAAATACCAATCTCCAATGTTTTTAAATAAATCTAATGCTTCTAAAGATATCTTGGGCATGGTTTGTATAAATTGAGTTCATATAAGGGTGCCAGGAAACGATCAAAAATTAGTGCATATTGAAATTGGTACCTCTTCTTCCATAAATAAATGCAATAAATATGAACATGAGGTTGATCTAGGGACCAATACCAACCTAACCATATTGTTGGACTTATGGGATGACCCATGTTCTACCTTAGTTCTCCAACAAAACCCTTATCACCATCGCCCCTTCTGGTAAACCAGAAGGCTCCACCGCGCACATAGTGCACAACATAGTCTCACCCGAGATGGTTTATGGGTGACTGTAGGGCGCAGGTGTCTACAGTCATGGAAGGGATTGGGGTATATTTTTTCTTACTTCTTATCTATACTTAACCATGCATTCTATTACAATATTCATCAGATCCATTCATTTATTCATTCATAACATTTATTATGCATATCTATTCTAGTGTGTGCTGTAAGTAAAACCATTCATTTAGCTATCTATCCATTCAATCATAACTTCCTAAATAGTAAAGCATTCAGACACATTGCACACAAAGTTTTACCGTGGTTCACCCCCCCTTGGGGCTACATCCACATAGATCTTCTTCTTCTTTTTTTATTCATCAAAAGGCGTTGTGCACATTACATCATAATAGAGAGTACTGACATGGACTAGAGTCACACCAAGATCCACAGATTGCGACCTGACCCTTAGTTACATCTCCAGATTAACTCCATCCGAGCTCCATAGCTCTGAACAATACCAAGACTCAAAACTCCAAAAAGACTCTCCAAAATAGACTTGTCATACACACACTCTAAAAATATGGATGATCCTTCTATATACCTCACACATATTATTTATACTAAATAAATGGATTAAAAACCTTACATTACATTCAAAAACCCTAACCCTAACATGGATAGGTTTTTCCATATATGCATCAGATTTCCGCAAATCCTGTCACATGCACTGCTTTTCCTAAAAAATGTGGCACGCTCTCCTTCTTGGTCCAATATGCCTCGTTTGTTGTGTTTTTCTCCCAAAAATGCCTACTCCAACAAGCCCCCAACAATAGCATGTGGCTCGTCCCGAGCTACTTAGCCTTAGTGCACCTTCTACAACACTACATCCAGTGCATGGAACTTCTTTCCCAATTCTGTTGATTTCTCCTTAGCCTGTGCGCTCTTTCCTGTTAGTGTCTCCAAATCCCACGTTTTCATGTGCTCTTTCAACACTTCTGATCTTCTTTCTGATAGCTCTTGTTCCCATATTCCTTTCTCTATTTGGATCTCATCTATCATTCCTTTGGCTTGTTGTTGAAATGGATCCAACTGATCCTGCCTTGCTTGTTTCTCCTCCTGCAAATTTTTCATCTCCTACATGGCCCTCAATCTTAGGGATATGTCCATGGTATTCTACCTCTTCTTTAAGTCCCAAACCACAATGTTCATTTTTTCCTCTATCCACACCAGCTATTGAATCTTCTCATCCTCTTCCATGCTAGTCCAAATATGTGCAGTCATGTCATACAGTTCTACCACTTCTTTAACCTCCTACGCTATACTCTTTACGTGCGCAGTATCCTCCTTCTCTCGTACATATGGAGGTGTTCTCTGAGTTAATTTCTCTGCTAAGTCCATTATCTCTTGTTTATACTTCTCCATGGTTTGCGCAATATTTTGTATGTTCTCTTATGATGTAACCTCTTGTGCCTACGCGCAGTTTGGTATGATCTTGTATACCTCTGTAATATTTTTCTCTAAGTTATATGCACATTGCTTCTCCTCCTCCTTTTCCAGCATGATCTGCTCACATGTTATTTTCAAAATCTCCTTCACCTCGCAGTTGAGCGCTAGGTTGGTGGCATCAGCCCTAGATCTAGATTGTACTTCCTACATTACACTCGCTTGTAGTCCATATAATGCTTTCGTGGGTATATTCGCTAGAATCAACTCCTGATGTTCCATGTTCTTCACTCGTCTCTGCACTGTGTTTTCATCCACCTCCAACATTTCTTGTGTGACTTTGAATCTGTCACTGCTCACTACTACTGTCTTTACGATCTCTTCTTGCTCTTTCTACAATGATTCTTCTTGTGTTTTTTCTTTCTGCTACGTTGTTGGATGATGCGTCGTATTTAGTTGCAGTCTCTGTAGGATGTCATGTACTTCTACTTATTTCTCCATAATTTCTTCCCTCTGTGCCTCTGCTGCATGTACTTCATCCTCCCCTCTATCTTGGAATTTGTTTGTGACAAACTATGCATCGTCCTCTGTAATAGTGATGGTTGGAGGATTCTTGTGATACTTCATATTTTTTCATATTTCTACTTCCTGTGTTCCAGTCCTCTTCTTCGTTGGGATTGAGGTTTGCACCTCAGTTTTCTTCTTTTATGCTTCCCCATATTTTACTTCCTTTGGATGATAGATATCTCCCTTCTCGCCATCCCCTTTTACATTTGTCCTTGACACAATCTCTTTCTTTCTTGGTTTCTTGCTTGCTGCACTACTTCCTGAGGTTTGACCACGCTCTGCACCCTTCCTTGTATTATCTATTGGACGACTTGTCTTCTTTTATGTTCCTGATTTTGCTTGATCCTTAGACTTTGTTCCTTTCTTCTGTTTTGTTGGAACCTTCCTCTACGCAAGCCAATCTTTCACGATCCAATCTACTTCTTCACATGATGTGCAATACCTCATTTCCAACCACTTCTTATTTGGGTCCCTTCTAGCTTGAATCCATAAATGGTGTCCTGAATCCTTGAAATTAGAAATCCCTTCATTTTCTTGAACCACTTCAATTGGGATCCTCCAGACATTGGCTGTCTTCATAGTGCACTGCACAACATTTTCCTTTTCTATCTAGAAAGGATGAAAACTTGGGCTACTTCCATCCCAACAACTATATTAGTATTATCAACCAAGAGTAATAGAATTTTGTTCCATTATCCTATGCATCTCTATAATCTATCAAAAACTGGTTAGACAAATATGGTGCCTAGCTGAACACTACACCCTTTGCACACTGCATAACTATTGCTATAACTCATGTTGGGGCTTCTTCCTTTCGATAGTTCCTTAAAAGTTTGAAATCCATTAGCTTTGTGGTAAACTTTGTTGCATGGTCATTTATGCCCTTTATTATTGTACCCCTATTTCCCCTGTTTGTTTTGAACTACACTATAACTTCCTCTACATTTTCTTTAGCCATGGTTTTATTGTCCAAATAATCTTCTGGATTTACATCGTTGGTAGGAAACCATGTAATCTTCACTATATAATCCACATATATGAAGGCCGACCTGTCCATCCACAAGATACCTCCATGTACCCCGATGAGTAGTTTCTTCACACAAAGGCCCACATTCTTACCATGCTCGAAATGTGGTATGTCCAACAGATTCATAATGCCTAAGTTGTAGAGACCCGTGATCCACTATGCGGGCTCCAAAATGAGTTTCTCTAGGGGTCCTACCTCCCCCCTGTTTTCCAAGTAAACTTCCTGCACAAAGTCAGGAAACTTCGATGTATTTGTTACATCATGATCTACATATTTTAGTTTCATCACCTTTAGTATCATATCTTCCACTACAACTACAACATATGGGAGATGAGGTAAAGTGATTTCTACTACGCCTGGTGCTTTCCTCTTTTTTCCCACAAATGGGTTTTCCTCTGTAGCTTCATCCTCAACTTCTTCTTCTTCTTTTCCTTATATTTCTTGTTGTTCTATGATATCTTCGACCAATACTTCCTCTGCGATGACTTTCTTCTTCTGTTTTTCCATTTCCTCATTTGTTGAAGGGTTTTCCATACCCTTAGGGTTTGTTCTATGATATCTTCGACCAATACTTCCTCTGCGATGACTTTCTTCTTCTGTTTTTCCATTTCCTCATTTGTTGAAGGGTTTTCCATACCATTAGGGTTTTCTACGCTCTGACCCGCTTACACCTGTTCTTCGATTGATACTTCCTCTTCTATCCTGGTGGGACTAATAGATTCAATATCCGATGTCGTAACATCCTCCATCTCCACAAAACTCTCCAGTTCTTCCATTCTTTCCTTATTCCTTCCTGTCTAACGGGTCACTCATACAAATTGGTCGGGATCACCAACCTTCAGGGGTGCCATCTAACTAGCCTTGTGTTGATACTGAGAGGGGGGTGAATCAGTATCCAATACAATTTAAAA
>CBVK0101568550.1:3097-13644 GCA_900067695.1 Picea abies | reverse complement strand
GAAGTCGACAAGGGGGGTAAATAAAAACATAAAAGGGGCACAAAAATTCCTAAACAAGCCATTTCCACCCAACAAAATGCTTCTAGGTCCATGCCCCCATGTTCCATATGTGATATCTTTGGCCACACTACCTTTAATTATCCTAGGGTCCCAGAACTAAAATAAATTTACAACATAGATGACTTATAAAATGATCCCTCCATACCCATTGTGGAAGTCCTTCCCCCTGAGTCACGGGCTAAGCATGATAATTCCTTACATTCAAACCACCCATTTGCTTTGTGTCATGCCTAATACCATTACTCTCATCACCATAATCAAATATCCTTGTGTCACGGGCTAAGCATGATAATTCCTTACATTCAAACCACCCATTTGCTTTGTGTCATGCCTAATACCATTACTCTCATCACCATAATCAAATATCCTTGTACCAGGAGGATCTTGATACTATTGTAATGCCCCCATTTTCGGGTTCCCTTGCTTTGTAATTGGAGATGAATTTACGGGTTTGTGTCAGCATGATCAGATGAGATATTTGATGGTTCAATAGGTCCTATTATCATTTTCTATCATTGAGATAATTCCTATATATTCAAATTTTGATTTGGTTGCATTTCAACCATTCCCGTAATTTGAGAGTATTGTTGAACAATAATTAATGGATTTCACTAAGGGTGTCATTTTAATAAATTATCTAAGAGAGATGCCTTAGTGTAATAGATTGTTGGAACCAGGAGGAAAAAATCTAAATGTTGATATGAGTAAAAAGTGATTTTCAGTGACCAAAAATGCTTTAAAGTCAAATAAATCAATTTTTTGGAAAAAAGGTTTATTAAATTAATAATGTGATTTCATGAGAAAATATTAAAGATGAATTAACAAGTCACTTTATGGAAAAAAAGGTGAAAGGTGTATAAAGAATAGATAGAGGATCATTTCCTCTCATTGTGTTGATGAATATTTTGATTTGATTTGGAGATCTCTTGGATCCTTTCAAGGTTTGGAGTAAACCCTAGTTCGGATTAATTTCGATGGTGAAAGATTCCACCCTAGATAACTGAGTTTCGGTGGTGAGAGATCCACCCTAGCCATTTGGTGGGGAATATTATTCATATATTCCACTTGTGTCTATTGTTGACGATTTTGATTCACATTTTGCAACAGTCTGGGGTTTGTAGAGACCTTCTTCTTCTTCTAGGTGGCCGATTTATCTAGTGGAAGAAGATTGTTGGCTTGAGCATGACACATCCTTTTATGTGGAGGGATAATTTTCTTATACCAGTAGAGTTATCTTAAAGAAGGTTGAAATCTTCTTTTTAGAGGTAAAATTGATGCATAAGGGCCGCCATTTTCTTAGGAAGGTCGTGTTCTTTTTGGGCAACTAACTATTTTTTAGGAGGGACCGAGTTTTTCCCTTGGGTAGGTCATGTACCCTTGGTGGAGTACATTTGGCTATAGGAAAGGGTTTATTTACCCTAGTATAGGTCATTTCATATTTGACTGGAAGCTTGGGAGAGGTAGATACTACCCTTAACAACAACCTACAACAATATATATCTCTTGTTCTCACATATTTGTATCATCTCATGAACTGAGGTTAGATATATAATAAATTCAATCATTTTGTGGTATTCATTGGTTGTTTGGAAAGGAATGTAACATCCCATTTTTCGAGCCCTGAACTAGAGATATATATTGTATATGTCATATATGGAGGAGAGCTAAGTGATGTATATTGTAAATACAACATATGGTCGAGAGCCAAAGTGATATATAATTTGTAAATGATGTAAATTGAATATAATGAATAAAATGTATTTCCAGCTACAAATGGACAAGGATAGAGAATTGGGAGATAAGTATCGATAAGAGAGGGAATGGGTCCAAGGGGGAGAGTTACCCATATCTATTAAACCAAAACCCATTTCTTATTTTCTTCTAAATTATCCTTACCACAAACCTTCCATGAGTTGTTGAGTGTTCTAGAACCCAATCATTGAATTCATGTAAGAGGTTTGGTGTGAGAGTCACTTACCATAGTTATTGAGAGAATCGGGGGCTGAGTACAATCATCTTGGGTAAGGGTGTAAGTCAAGCAATCAAGAGAAAGAGAGGAAATTTGTATGGGTAGGCGGCCATATTTTTTCACATTCATGTTTTTGCATAAATAGTTGCTTTTACATGGAGTGACGTGACCCAGCTGGGGGATAGGTACGTTACACAAAGCATAATGCAGAGCATATATAACATTTCTTAGTATAAACATCGTATATTCTAGACCAATAATGTGAGTGAACAACCATGCAAATTCTTTGTATGGGAATTTTAATGAAGTTACCTCAATCATGGAAGCACCAAGGTTATTGCTTGGGTCCTCCAAATAATTGCTTAGAAACCTTTCCCCTCCTTTATGTTTAGTTGCTGAGTGTTCTAGAGAAAAATCATTGAATTCATGTAAGAGGCTTGGTGTGAGATTCATTTCCCATAGATATTGCGATCATGGATGATGAGTACAGTTAGCTTGGGCAAGAGTGCAAGTCAAGAAAGAGAGAGAAAGAGAGGAAATTCATATGGGGGGAGACTAGAATTATGCACTTAGGTTTTTGCATGGAGATATTTTTTACATGGATTTGTCTCGCTAGAAATGGAGTTTTGCGTGTTGAATCTTGAAGGAAGATATTGTGGGCATGTTTGTCCTATGTTTCGAGCTATAATCATGTGGAGAAAGAGGTTCCATGCCTGGAAGCAATGACATGTTTGAAATTCATCAAGGAAGCATGTGTTTTGGCTACTAGGATAATTTGTGTTGCAACTGTAGAATTCCTAAAGTCCCAACAAGTAAATTTATATCCAACTTGTGATGGAAGCCTTGGAGGGGAGTGAAAGGGCCCGAGGGAATGTGATAAAAGAAGGGGGATCCCATCCCTTGGGTTTTGTAGGTTGAGGGGAGGAGAGTTGGTGGATTGGAATTAGCTATGAGTTTTAATTGTGACAAGGGGATATTAGCTAGCCTTAGGGACCTCCATCTCTTTTGGATTCGTAGCCCTAGCTCAAGGATGTCTTGTTGTTGAGAACTAGAACAAGGAGGCTACATTTGGGAGGAAAATTTCTCCTATATAGTGGGTCCCATACTTTTATAAGATAAGTGGTCTTGTCTATTGTATTGATGTGTTAAATGGTGATATATAATCTTTGTGCATTTTACTCTGGGTTATGTTTGGTTAATATTGCTTACTGTGAGCAAAAATATGCATTTATGTCTCTATTTTATGGTTCAATAATGTTGTATGTATTTAGTTATTATTGTGTACTGTAAGAGTGATTATATTTATGTTTTTATTTGTATGGACAGTTGAATGAACTCAAATTTCATGTTGTGTGTTATTTTATGCATTTAGATTGTTGAATGAACTCAAATTTCATGTTGTGTGTTATTTTATGCATTTAGATTTAGTATCAGAAACTTTATTGAGTTGTTTTAACAATGAAGTGACCTAGGTGGTGGATGGGTACTTTACAATATGGAATCAGAGATTTTGGTTCAACACTGGACCCATATGGGCCAAGAACCAGTGATAATTTGAGTAAATTCATTGTTACAAATGTTGGTTTGAGCAAATTTCGGGGAAAATGGTGAAGAACCATAGTGAAAATCCCCAAATTCATGGGAAAATTCGATTTTTGAATTACCCGGTAATGTTTGAGGTGCTTGATGGCATCAATTGGTGATTTTGTAGAGTTAAATTCAACCCACAAGGTCGAATTTCAAATTTTAATGGCCACTCTAGATTTACAAGCAGTTTGGTAAATCTATGCTTGAGATTAACCTTGATAAATTTAAAACTTTGTAAGCTATCGATCGTTTGGAAGGTTGATTAAATCAATATCCATGATCTATTTTTGATGGTTGGATAAATGAGATATCTCAACGATCTACATTAATTTTGGTTGTTTGGAAGGACATATTAGAAATGATGTCCAAGATCACCTTGAGTGAGAGATCGATGGCCCACATTCACTTGTATTTTGATAAAACAAAATTGACTATTGAAATTCACCAGCATAATTCACCAATGGAAAATGGTTGAATCGACGAGTTGGGTGAATATTTGCGTTCAACCAAAATAAGTCCTCGATCGTTGATGACAGATGGTAGGGGATCGACATTTTTTGGCTAAAATTTCTAAGTGTCAAAGTTCACCAACAAAACTCACCAATGACTGATGGTCAGGGATCGGAAGAATATGATGAAGGTTTCATATATCCAAAGGGGATTTATAATCATTGAAGGCCGACAATCGAGGATCTGTGGAGTTTGATGATAGTTTTCATTTTTATGAGAGAAATCGTCGATTATCANGTCTGTGGAGTTTGATGATAGTTTTCATTTTTATGAGAGAAATCGTCGATTATCGATGGTGGATGATCAGGCATTGACGGATTTAGTAGAGTGATTTAAGCCTTCTAGGAGAAGTGGTCGAATGCCAATGAAGGAAGAGATTATGATGATGTCATCATCCACATTTCATGACACATCAACATCCACATGTCATGCCACATTAGCGAAATCGATACCTCAAGATGACATGTCATACCACGTCAATGAATGGATGGCCGATTTCCGATGATAGGGGATCGACAAGATTTTTAGGTGAGTGGTTTTCAGTGAAATTATTCAATCACCGATTGTCGATGATTGAGCATCAGAGAGATTCATGAGTAGTTTTGATTGCGAGGAAAAATGGTTGATGGAATATGATCGGACGTCCAAATATTTTTGATAAAGTTGGATTTACAAAAAGAAATAAAAAAGAAATCATCGATGGAGAGTGGATCAACATTCCATCTTCCTTCCAATTTTAAGATCAATGATTCATATTTAAAAGACTGTTATAGTAGTAAAACAGTCAAATTTATATGAAATTTTCAAGTTTTTTGAAGGTCATGAACTTGCGAAAATCAAAACCCACAAAAATAGATTATACCAAGGTACATAATTTCTCTACATCTCCAATAAAATAACTTGGGGAGTGCTATCCAATGAGATATTCCGAGCAGAAAAAAGAGCTCATATGATAAAGTTATGAAGAAAATAGTAAGGATAAAATTTTGGCATGAATTTACTTATGTGGGGCATAAATCCATGCTCAAAAGTTTGTTTGGGGCACAAGAGTAGTCTATGAAAATATTATGAACCATAGAAGACAACAATTGAGTCATGTTTGGGATATGGGTATGTAAAAATGTGCTGGGAGTGAAAGAAGACACCTATAACATATAGGGATAAATTGGGTAAAAAATCCTAAACTTCTTTAGACCGTAGCTTTCATCTTGAATCTCGGAATTGAGAAAACAAATAGAAATTGGAAATATATTGAGGAGGAGAAGAAATCTATCCACCGATGATTTTTAATTGTATGCTAAAATCATATAAGACATTAATAAAGTAAATCTGTAGCAATGAGAAAGCATAAATTGTAGCATGTGAATGTTGTAACTTTCCGCTCTGAACTGATAATGAGGAATGTGTACAAATGTTATGAACTTAAGAATGACATGTAATCAAATTAATAAATATTTTTCAATATGCTTAATTCTACCAACAATTATTGCATGAACATTCTTACATAGTTAAATATAAAAACCTTAGTTCCTATATGGGAACTAGAGATATGGATGATGCACAAGGGTCTTACAACCATGAGGAATAAATCATAGGTATAGACATCAGCATGAGTAATGTTGAGACTGATTCTAATGGGAGAAGAGATAGGCATAATCATGTAACTATGAGAAGCATGCAAAAAGAAGTGAATATATATAGAGTTGATAATGAAAGTATCATGAAATATCAAGAGGATATACTAAAAATCATGAATATGCTACATAAGCAAGTCAACAAATATTCATGCACAAGGAAAGAAGCTAGTTCCAGGAAAGTGGAAGTATCAAGGTCTCATGATAGGAGAGTTGATCATGGTGGATCTAGATAGTCAAGTAGTACTAGAAGGCATCAACATCATTCCCTAGGTCACTCGACCCGAAGAGCATATGCATGTTCAAGGTCAGTAAGCATCCCAAGCATATCTCCTGTCAGGAATCAAAGAAGGAGACACTGGTCAGATAATTTGCAAGGAGAGATGCGGAGAATCAAGCCACCATCATTTGATGGAGAAAACAAGAATGGTGAAGATTCATAAGCATGGTTGTTGGTAATGAGAAAATATTTCCAACTGCAGAACTACTCATCAAATGTAGAAGCTAGAATTGCATCATACCACCTTCAAGGAAAGGCATATATGTGGTGGGACCGACTGAAGCAGGTTAAGCACCTTGATGAGAAATGAACTTTTTAGAACGATTTCAAGAAATATTTTTAGCAACAATACTTGTCAGACAATTTTATGACAAGAATATGCAAGAGTTGTTTCAACGCAAACTTGGAAACATGACCATTCATGAATATGACAGAAAGTTCTTGGAACTTCTCATCTATGTGAGCTTCATTAGAGATGAGAAGATCAAAATTTAGAGGCTCCTGAGTGGGCTTCCATCCTTCTACAAGGATAAAATTAAATTTGATGATCTAAATAATTTAGAAGAATCCATAAGAAACACCAAGTATTTTTATGATCATAATAGAGGAAGGCCAATTTTTCAAAAGGCCTGGGATGAAAATAATAAAGGAAGGATGGAACAAAGGAAGAAAGGATTCAAGACACCTTTCATCATAAATAGATCTCAATAATATCAACTAGGGAAACCATCTCAAGGTGATCATAAAATGGAAGAGTCTTTGGGAAAGAGGCCAAGACAATCGCCCATAAAGTGTTGGGTATGTGAAGGAGATCACATGTATAAATATTTTCCTCATCAATCTATTTAGCCTTGGAAAATAGACAAGCAGACTATCAATTCCACATGATTGGAGCATAAGGTAAGATTGATAATCATTCCATAGTTATTTTAATTGATTTCATAGATAGCCATAGATATAAGATCCAAATATAGTTGAAGTATTTAAATTGAATAAATGTAAGCATGAAAAGTATTAGCTAGTTCAACTAGCTACTGGAACCAAGAGAAGAATTAGTGAACTTGTTAAAGAATTCCCTATAAACATGAATGGAACCAACATGGAGGAATATTTCAACATTATACCTCTTGGGTATTATGACTTCTTGATTGGTATGGATTGGATAGAAAAGTATCGTTTTGTTTTGAATTATTATAACAAGGTTTTCACATATCTTGATGAAGAGGGGAATCCAAGGACAACAAAATGTATTCCAAGGCCTATATTTGTCTGAGAGATTTCAATATTGCAGCTGAAAATAAGTTTTAGAAAAGGGTACCAAATATATGAAGCCCATCTGAAAGATCCAATGAAGTATAAGGAGCCAAGTCTTGAAGATTATCCAGTCTTGAAATAATTTGAATATTTGTTTAGGAGTTGTTAGGATTTCCACCAAAGAGGAATATAGATTTTTCTATTGACGTCATGCCTGGAGTTTCGTAAGTATCCAAGAATCCATATAGAATGAGAACACCAGAGATGAAAGAGTTGAAAATGTATCTAGAAGAGTTGTTAAAGAAATGGTACATACACCCAAGAATTTCTCCTTGCGGTGCACCGATTCTTTTTGTCAAGAAGAAAGATGGAACATTGAGGCTATGTATTAACTTCAGGAAACTGAACATGGTTATAATAAAGAATAAATATCTTTTTCCATGGATTGATGATCTTTTTTGATCAACTGAAAGGTTAAAATATATTCTCCAATATTGACTTAAGGTCAAGATATCATCAAGTGAGAATAAAAGAAGAGGATACTAGAAAAACAACCTTTAGGACAAGGTATGGACACCGTGAATTTGTGGTGGTGCCTTTTGGGTTGACAATTGCATCAGCTACATTTATGTGTCTAATGAATGGGGTGTTCAAAGATTTCTTGGACAAGTTTCTCATTTTATTTTTGGATTATAGTATTATATGTTCCAAGACAGAGGAAGATCATGAGTGACATCTTAGGATGGTGATACCAGTGTTAAGAGATAACCAATTGTATGCCAAATTAAGTAAATTCATTTTATTTTATCAAAAGTGGATCCATTATTTGGGTCACATTGTTTCAGAAGATGGCATAGCAATGGATCCATAAAATATTGAAGAAATCAAGAGTTGGCTAGCAATAACAAACATTTCATAGGTTAGATCATTTATGGGTATAACTGGTCACTACAGGAGATTCATTGTAGGATTCTCCAATATTGCACACTCAATAGCATCTTTGTGAAAGAAAGGAGTAATGTTTGAGTGGAGTACCAAGTGTGAAGAAAATTTCAAGTGCTTCAAGGATTTCTAACAAGTGAATCTATTTTTAAAGTTGTGTATCGAGATGAGGATTTTGTTGGGTTCACAGATGCATGCAAGGAAGGGATCAGTGGATTCCTTATGCAAAATAAACATGTAATTTGTTATGAGTCCAAAAAATTGAAGGAACATGAAATAAATTATGCTAGACATGACTTGGAGTTCATAGCCATAGTACATGCCTTAAGGATGTGGAGGCGTTACCTTATGAGAATAAAATTTGAATTAAGGACATTACCATAGTGGTAAGAAATATTTGTTTGAATAACCAACACTAAATTCTAGGAAAACTAGATGGATGGAATTTGTCACGAATATAACTTTTATATCAAGCACACAAAGGGAAAAGAAAAGAAGATGGATGATATAATCAACATAATGGTGCATAAAAAAAATGCTACAGCCATTAGTATATACATGACAAATTTAAAAGATAGAATTTTAGAGGTTGTGAAAAAAGATCAATATTATGTGCAAGTTAGAGAAAGCTTAAAATATAATGATATACAATATAAATATAAAGATTGGAAGTTGGAAGAGGATGGAATCCTCTTATTTCATAACATGTTTTATGTTCCCAATTCTCATGAGTTGATAAATTTAGTTTTAAAAGAGATGTATAATGTGCCATTCATTGGACATCCAGGATACTAGAAAACTCTTACAACTGTAACAGGCCAATATTTTTGGCCTGGTATGAAGAAAAATGTCGTTGATTATTTAGCTAGATGCATGGAATGTCATAAGGTAAATGGTGAGCATAAACATCCAGTGGGATTGGTACAATCATTGCCCATTCCTAAATGGAAATGGGAAGTTGTTATTATTGATTTCATTACTAAATTTCCTAGGACAACAAGGCAAAATGATTCCATCATGGTAGTGGTGGACAAGCTTACAAAGGCTGGACATTTTAACCCTGTGAAAGTAACTCATAAGGAAACCAATATTGCACAAATGTATATGAGATAAATTGCTAAGGTACATGGTATGCCTAAGGAAATAGTGTTGTATCGAGATCCCATTTTCACTTCCATTTTTTGGAATAGGTTGTTGAAGGTATTTGGGACAAATTTGAATTTTAGTACAACGTATCATTTAGAGTCATATGGATATGCATAAATAATTAATTGGATAATTGAATATATGTTGAGAATCTATGTAATGGACAAGCCTTCTAAGTGGGATGAATATATCCATTTAGTTGAGTTTGCATACAACAATTGGTATAAGTAATCATTGAAGATGAGCTCATTTGAAGCATTGTATGGCAGAAAATGCTACACATTAGTAAGCTGCAATAATCCAATAGACAAAGCCATGATTAGGCCAAAATTGTTAAAGGAAATGCATGAAGATATATACCAATAAAAAAAGAACAAATGGAGAATTCAAAGTGGGAGAGAATATGTTTTTAATAGTTAAATCCAAGAGAAGATCGTTGAAACTAGGAAGTTTCTCAAAGTTGGCAGTAAGATATTGTGGGCCTTTTGAGGTCTTAGAAAAGGTAGGACTAATTGCATACATTCTAACTGTTGGCACTAGGCTAAAGTGGAAAGAAGCATGATCATCGGAAAGAAAGCATGTAGAAACAAAAGTAATAGCTGGAGAAAGAACAACATGCACGCATGCAAGAAAGCATGCACAAGTAAAGCGATAGCTAGAGGAAGAACAACACACAGGTGCATGGGAGGAAGACCTAACGTCGGTATAGTTAAGGTTTTTGTAATGCTTTGTAAAATGGATGAAGAGCCCGAAATGTATAAATATAGATACGTAAATATAGATACGTAGGTATCAGGTAGAGGTTCGACTATTTTGTATTGAAAATTTGTGTATTAGCTTGGGGTGTTAGTATGGTTATCCCATCTTTTACTGTAGTTACGCATGAGCGGATGCATTATGCAGTACTGCTATGCACCATTTTTGTAAGTTGTTGAGCTAGAACGAAGGAGAGAAGGTATATCTAAGGATTAGTTTGCAGTCTATAGAGCCTGATGTGATCTAGTTCAGCTGATCTAGATCTTACCCATAAGAGGGGAATTGTAAGAACACAACACCGGAAATTTAGAATTACCATAATAAAAAAGCTAAGAGCCAAATCTTTGTGGATGTAGCTGAGGAGGGGGTGAACCATGGTAATAACTGTGTAATGTGATGAATATATGCA
>CBVK0101568538.1:0-15039 GCA_900067695.1 Picea abies | reverse complement strand
TTGCCATGCAGAGAATTGTTTGATTGGTGAACTAAATGCTTCCTCTCAAAGGAAAGAATCATTTCCTTCTTAACCAATAGTATTTTGTATGACTTGAGTCCTTAAACTTTTCCAGTTATGTTACACTTCCTCCAACACAAATGTGGTTTTCCCCCTTCAATGAGCTTCAGATTGTTTTGCTAACTATCCAAAACATTAGAGGGGAAATTAATTCTTGGATAGTGCAGCCTTTGAAGAAGGATGTAAAGAAAAAGGACTGAGATTGCTAAGTTGAAACAAACATAGAAAGATATTGCAGATTTATTATGCAGTGTGCTTGGGGAGAAAGTTACTGGTGAATTCTATTCCCTATATGTTTACACTAATGTACAAAATCATGGGAGAGGGCACAAAGCTTGACTGGAAACATATTGTAACTTACAAGTGACAAGATCACAGCGCAACTGATTGATGTGGCCCAGAAATGTTTCTCATCTGGTTTATGCATTTCTAGATGGCTGTTGAATATAATTTGCTCGTTCTGTCCCCAATAGGAGTCAAAAAATATGAGGACTACCTATACTGTTTTGGTACCCAAAAGTCTGGGCTGAGCACTACAGAAAATACTTCAACAGTCAATGACTAGTTCATATTCAACGTATATGAAATTCTAGAAAGTATGAAGCTCCAATGATTTCAGATGATGCCAAGCAGGCCTTGAAAGGAATTGGGGATTGGTTTTACAAGAAGGATTATACAAATATTTGCTTATATGGGTTTTGTTGTAGACTACTTAACTGCCAAAGGAAGTAGACAATCAATCCTTTTTATATGACATATGTTGACAAATTGATCTGATTCATTACTAGTTGGCAGGCAAGGAAAATAAATCCTGTTTGTATTCATTGCATTTGATCTTGGGAGAGCACACCAGTCCTAAAGGTGGGTCAGCTTGGGGACCTTGCTCGTAAATTAAATAATTTTTCACTTGAATGTGAAGCAACAAGAGAGTATTATGACCTGGTGGGCCTCTTTGAGAAGCATTTGAAAACTGAAGGTTTCAGTTTTCAACAAAATCTGATAAGGGAGATCATTTCAGAAATCTCAAGAGCTATGCATGAGTTGCTCACAAGAGGAGAGGTGGTGAATGCAACAAAGGAAGCTCCTTACCCTTGGGACTTGATAATTACAATGATGATGGTGATGAGGAGGTATAGTCCGAGCTCAATTACAAGAGTCCAAGAACTCTCAATGGACATGCAGGAGAACCCTGCTTCACTCCTGCAAACAAAGTTGCCAAAGGATTCTGATAGCAGAAATCAGAGGCAGAGCTGGAGGAAGCATGAGCCTGAGTTTTTAGGCAGTTAAATCCAGCAAAGGGGGAGCAAGTGGAAGAGATGAACATGATATGAAAGGTTCCAACAATTTATTGAGAAAGTGAAAATCGGTACATGAGGAAGATAATCAGAGTCCTAAGAATCATGGAAGTCTTGATGACCAAAAACTTGTAGGGATGATATAGATCAGTCCACATATAATATTGGTTTCAACATCGGAAGTCTAGATAAGCCAATTGATGATGACACTATGAAAAATACTAAGACGAATAAGGCTAGCCTTCGAGACAATTAAGTACTCAATTTAGAGAAATGTCAGCCCACAGGGAAATATTCAACACTTATAGGTCAGTGCTAATGCAGAGGTCATCACTATGAATCCCTGGTTTCAACAAATGTTAGATAAGAAAAGAAAAACAACAGGCCCAACAGTCTGCACTAGCCAATGTTGACAGTCCTTGGCCATAAAAATATGAAGACAGCAGGCTTCGAATACAGTAGAGGACAAAACTCTGCTAAAATCATGTCCCCCACTTCAAGGGCACACCCTGAAATTTTTCAAGTGACTACATGTCGAGGACGACATACATACATACATGCATACATATATCCCCAGGAAACCCATTAGGTACTTTCCATCATTCCGAGGATAGTACCCAGGGTAAATAGGATTTGTCAGAAGCTCAAGGCTTTGTCAACATCGGGCTCAAGGCCATTACAACAATATACTCTTTAAGAGCTCAACGTGTCACTTGCGGGAATTGAACCTGGGTGGGAAGGACAACAATCATTCCTAGCAACCACATGGGCTAGACCTGATTGACAATACGCACACACACATGTAATATTTATAATTCACCGAAAACCATGAATGATGACATAGAACAGTTCACTGCAGAAAAAAATGATGACATAGAACAGTTCACTGCAGGAATATCGACTTTTAGAAATAAGAAAGTGCCAAGTACATAATCCAATTCTGAAATCGAAATCTTAATTGATATGGCAAAGGTCCAAAACTTTAAACAACTTGTAAGTTACAAAAGTACAACATGATAGTCTGATAATTTGAACAAAATGCAAGCAAGAAAATCTGCCATTGAAATCACCAAATTGTTTGCTCAACAATTAGATTGTTGAGCCTCTGAATTGCATTGGCAAACTCCTTGATGGTTGATTACAGGCAAATTCATCTACTCTATCGTCGAATGGCGGCTCCAAAAAATACAGTGTTTGACGACTTCAATGAATGGAAACTTTGAGAATGCGAGAGGCTCCAATGATAATGAAAAGAGATTATGACAAATAGTTTAGGGTTTGTTATGTTTTATCTTAGGCTTTATGCTTTAGGATGAATGGGGCCCACATTACACACACACCCACTTTTTATTCCTAAGGAAACCTCGTGGGATGCCCCCCTCTTCCCTAGCATATCTTGATGGAGGGTGGCTCAATTGTTGGCAACAATAGTGGTTGGTAACCTGGCAGGACTTGGCTGGAACCTTAGTTGGGCAAGAATCAGAGACCTCACAACAAACTCCACCTTGAAATAATTCATTCAAACTGATTGAACTAACCCACTGGGCTCTTAAATTTTGGGCCAGGCCTGGAAACATGGTGATGTTTGGTCAATCAAGTTAGACATCCTCCAACCCGAGCCTGCGTCTCATGATTAATATATGTTCACCTTGAATATGTTCCTGCATGGGCTTAAAGACGAGCTCCGCTTTCCTATCAGAAGAAACCTCAGTGAGATTTAAATCTGGATGAAGAAACCTCAGTGAGATTTAAATCTGGATGGGAAAGGAAAAAGTTCTTGCACCACATGCTCAAGTGCCTCATATTTGGGCTAAGCCTGGAAACAAGGTCATGTTTGAAAAACTCAATCAAGTGAGACATCCTCCAAGTTGATTCTGGGTCCCACGATGGATATATGTGCACCTCACATGTGTTCTTGGATGCACTTAAAGACCTCCTTTGATTTTCTGTTGAAACAAACCTTAGTGAGATTTGAACTCAGTGGGCTGGGGAAAAGTCTTGCTTTCCCTTTGCACCACATGCTCATGTGTAAATATATATATTTCTTTTCCCAAGCAAAACCTGACCAGATCTCGCTCCTTTTCCTCAGAATATCCAGATGGAGAGCAGCTCAACTGCCAGCCATAGCCATTGGTAACCTAGAGGGACCGAATTGGACTCAAACCTTAGCTGGACTAGAAATGAAGATCTCTTGGCGAACTCTGCATTGGAACAATCCGTTCGAACTGATTGTGCTAACCCATAGGGATTGCAAATATATATATATTTTCTTTTTAATCATAACTGTAAAAGGTTTAGCGCATGGGATGGCTAGGAGTACCTTAACAAAATTGAGGGAGGTGGGGATGGTTCCTGAAAAATTCCTGAATTTGTCAAGGAACAAGGTGGGTACAACATGGATGTTTTGGAGTCCCCGATGGAGTTGCCACCTGTGTTGGGACGTTTCTGAGGAATACCAAAGTCCCTGGAACATTGGATCATGCAGAGTGCTGGTTTCAAGGGAGGGAACAGGTCCCCATGCAACATAAGTTGACAAAGGACATCCTTTGCTTTTGACATCTCTGTTAGACCAATCAGTGTTGAAAGGCACCTCCCCACATGATCTGAGCTTTCTATTGGCTTCAATTGCCTCCACCTATGTTGGCCAGTCCTCTAAGGTCTTGAATTGCCTCCACCTATGTTGGCCAGTCCTCTAAGGTCTTGAATTAGAGACAAGTTCTGAGGCTGCTGTATGGAAACCATGAGCTCCTCTTGATCTCGAGGTTTGGCAATGCACACCAGAATTTTAGCCACAAGATGGATATTGTCCAAAGGCTTCATAACAGTTTCCCTGCCGATAGATTGGAGCTGTAGCCCTTTCTGTGAGAATGCACTTGTCCATTCCGTGCAGCTGAGCATACTACGCATATGCTCCATTCACCTTTGAATTGATAAGAACTGTCCCAAAACTCTTACAAATAGTTGGAAGCTCGAGTCTGTCACATCAAAGATATACATGTTAGGATGTCTTCACAAAGATAAGGTTTTAGTAAAACCTTATCTTTTTTTTATTAATTACTTACAGGTTAGTAAATACTTAATTACCAAAATAACTTATTTATAGGTTACCAGAAGTACTTTAATATAAATTAAATAAACTATAAAGAAATAAAGTTATTTAAAATACAGGAAATGCTGTTTTTGGTAAGATTATGTAAGCATAGATGTTTTCTCCTCTCTTTTATGAACTTTTGGTAGCAATGATTTCTTTTGAATTTTCCGACTAAAATAACTATGGTTTAATGTAATCCTATGCTTAAATTGTCATTTATGTGGCATTTTCTCTAACAGAGGTTCTTCATGAAGATTTCAAGTAGCAATGTTTTTATTCTTTCTTTTTTGTGTACAGATTTGGTGGGTCTTCCACTGATGCTCCAGAGGCCAAATCCTCTGGAGTTGGAGTGACAAAAGTAGAAGAGGAAAAGAAGAGGAAAGCTAGGGCTGAAAGGTTTTGTTTTGATCATTCTGTAGTTAATAGTTAATTTTCTAGTTAATTTCATTGCTTTTGTTTATGATCGTCTTTTTATAAATTGTTCAGATGCTTCACAATGGAAGTTAAATTTTTTTTTATTGACAAGGTGTTTAGTGCTTGATCCCGTTTGGATAGGTTTGGACTTCCTGTGAGTTCCATTGCTGATAATGAAGAGGCAAAGAAGAAAGCTCGCTCGGTGAGATTTGGATTGGATATAGAAGAGGAGAAAAAGGAAGCTAGGGCTGCAAGGTAAAGAGTAGGCTTCTTATCTTAGTTACTTGTAACTTGAATTCTTAGGGAAATTTTAATTTTTTCACCCCCAGAGATTTAAATTCTCTGGAGAAGCTCACATGGTTCCTATAATTGCATATTATAATTCTTATTTGTTCCGCTTGTTTTAGGTTTGGATTGCAGTTAAACAATAGTACAGCAGATGTAAACAAAAAAAGCTAAATCTGATTCACCAAGGGCCGTCCGTGGCATGAGGATGAATGGTGAGGGCACTAAATTGAAGAATGCATTGTGTAATTTAAATTGGTACAGTTACTATTCATTGCGAAGTGGATGTTTGCTAAATGTGCTCTGTGGTTTTCAGGCTTGGACTGGCATATGATAGAATGAAAGCTTTAAATTGAGCTAAATGAGGAGCAGACTACAAAGATAATGATGGTTAGGTCCATCTTGTAATGAGCTAGGGAGGGTGCTCTAATTTTAATTGGGTTTAGTTCCATTTTCTGAACATAACATACAAACTTTGGTTGTTCTAAACTTTTTATTTGGACCTTTCCTGTGCACTGACCTTTTTCATTTATTTTAGTTTTTCTCCTCCCTTGCGTTCCCTTAATCTTTAGTCTTCTGTATAGTTTCTGTTAGTCACCTGGGAAACCTAGGGACACCTGCAATTTGTTTTAAGATTTGACTTGCATCAGGTTCTCTTTAGTTTATAACATAGCAACAGCAGTTGCGATCCTCTCTTTTGTCACATTTCCCATATCAACCTCTAGTTTTAAAGAAGCAATATATGAAATTTACTGAGGTGATAAAGTCTAATACGGGATATGCCTCATTTTTTCTTAATGCTTTCTGTTTTTAAGCACTTCTTTCCTTTCTTCATAATCTTTTGTTTTATTCCGCTGGTAGCTTTTCCATTTCATGTTTTATATTTGTTCTCCACAGTTTTTCTAGTATCTTCTTAGATTTTGCCAATTACTTATTCTGGAAGTGTTGGTGTCCTAAGAGGGATTTCTTTTCTTCAAGCCCAGAGAGAATGTGTATCATGAAGTCTCCTGTTTGCCTGGAGAGCTTATGGTTTTGGCCTTTGCATGTGGTCCACTCTCAAGTGAGTGTTTGGATGATTTGTGAATTTAATTTTTTTTTTCTAATGTATTAGTGGAATGGAATATCAAAGTAAATCAAGCCTTTGTCAATTGTCCTATAGTGTAAGAACAAACATTTTCTGTAACTTCACTACTGAATCCTGATCAAATATATAATTTGTAAATGGCAAGTATATTGGATATACGTTGTTGGGGTATACAGGTGTAGTTATGGAAGCAAAATAGATGTTTTGCCATTTATTTTTAATGAGAAGAAAGGTACTCTGATTCTGTAACTGTTCAGATAAATGATTTGCATGCAAGAGATAATAAGATGTAAGTTTCGGGACATCCATGTGTACTTCTGATTGTTAATTACATTCATTTATGATAAAAGAGCTTCTGTAATGGCAATTAGTTGGACATAATTTATTAAATTTGATCTATGTAGGTGTTATATGAAAACGATGTTTGTACTGTATAAAAAATTAGTTGATCGAATAGAAATCATTTACATCTAGATAAATTTCATTACGTTGTGATTGAGAAGCTTTGATGCTTGAAAGAAAAATGCAATACGAAATATGTTACCGGATTAGAACAGAGTGGGCATTTTAATCAGAAAATTGTGACAAAAATGTAGTGCCTCACAAGATTAGAGCTGACTGGGCATTGTAATCAGAAAATTGTGACAAATATGGTGCCTCACAATTGCTTATAAGTGTGCTGAAATGAGCTCATGATAAACCTGCTGATCAGTCATACATCTTTCTGAGCTGCTCAAATTGCTAAGTCGAAAGTGTACTACTGTGATTGACAAATCTCTCTTATGTCAATTTGGTGTCTGGCTAGGCCGTGACTCTATAAATAGATTACTATTATTTTTGCAAGTTCAATGCCTTCACCTGTGAAAGTAAGATACTGTACTTCAGCATGACCCATAAAGCATCTCTCTTTCCCTTTTTTGCCGACCTTTGTTGCAGCAGGGTTGGAGATGCATCCACCAGCTCGCTTTTAAGATAATAAAAGATGTTTCTTATTGTTTAGCATGGTTTTGTTTTTTTATTTCTGTTGTATCTGGAAAAATATTCCATTTGTCAATGTTTCAATCATTGTAATTATGCATCGAGAAGATTAATTTCAACTTTGAAAGTGTTTTTGTAACTCTATCAATGAGTTGTGTTTTGTGGTCCTAATGTTACAATAAACATTATTTTTTTCCCATGAAATTTTTTATCGAATGCCCCTTGGGGTCATGTACACCTGACTTCAAGGGACTCGGCGGGATTCGACCTCATGACCTCCTTGGCCATTATGGCTTCAGCGTAGCAAGTCAAATCACATGAACTAACCCTTGGTTTTTTTTCCAAGGAAAACCTCACAGGTTCACCCCCTTTTCACAGAAATATGTGTGAGGAGGGCAGCTCAACTGCCAGCCACAATAGTGGCTGGTAACCTTGAGGTACTTGACCGGATTCGAGTGTGACTTCTGGCCTCCCCTGTTGGAAAACATGCTTTCTGTGGATGATTCAATTGATTGAGCTAACTCTAGGTTAAAATTATGATGAGCATTATATCTGGCAAGCTGGAAATTAGTGAAGGCAATCTATATATTGGCGTGTTTACTGTATTCTTTATATATTAGCTTTGTTAAATTTCTTTAATATATAGGCATTTTAATGGCTATATTGTCTCTCGCTTTCTTCAAACTGTGTTTCATAGGCAATTCTAATTTCTAAGTGAAATTATCCCACAAATTTCCTCTCTAGACTTGAGGCGGAGAGTAATTGTCAAATTTCGATTTAGCAGTGATCAAGGACATGGGAACAAAAGACATCAGAAGGATCCGGTATATTTAGATTTTGACATAAAATCCTAGAAACCCAAGGATGTGATATTTCTTCTTATTAGTTGAAGTGAACTATTCAAGGTCTTTGATGTATGATAGCTCGTTGAATAGCCTTTAGGGTTTGAGGACATAGCCGGATTTTTACTTTCAATATCATTATAAAATTTAGAGTGCACACGGTGCCTGAATCCAATGAATTTGCGATAAATGTTCTTTTAGGGTTTGGAAGCATTCATAGGAGGCTCTTTTTATTTTGAAGAAACTTGCTCGGATAGAACTTTGGAAAAGATTCAAGTGTTTTGTGCTTTGTAAAATCTTTTTACGATTAGTCTTTTATTATCATTTGGTTTAGATTTTGTGGTTGGCATGAATTGTGTGAGTCGCATATTTTGGACACTTCTTGTGGTTAAAATTGCTTATTTTTTTTTATAGTGGAAATGATGTAGCTCAGATTGAGAAATCGAGACTACAGTTGGATTCTATTCGAAAAGTTTGCGGGGTGAGTGGATGCTCTCTCCGTCTTATCGCTCTGCAAATTTCATTTTGAAATTTCTTACTATTTTTGAAAATTCAATGATTTTTTTTTTATGAATTTTCTTTTTATGTTTTGAACAATTTGTCTTTTATTTTTATTTTTCGGAAGTTTCTTTTTGTGATACTGAAACTTGGAGCGCAATAACTTTGTTCAATTAGATTGATTGTGGTGATTTTTTACGCAATAACTTTGTTCACTTAGATTGATTGTGGTGATTTTTTACGCAATAACTTTGTTCACTTAGATTGATTGTGGTGATTTTTTAAAAATTTGGCATGTTTTTAACATGAATTCTATTGACAAACTCTGTTTTTGAGATCAGCTTTTGGATATAAATGACTTCTAAAATTATAAACATGTGGAAGTTGGATGGTTTTCATTAAAATATTTGGAAAAAAATGATTGAAGTGCTTAGTGACATACTTTTGGTTATCCATAAGCTACAAACTCTAAAAGATTTGTTGCTGAGAAGAGTGGGGGAACAAGCCAAAAGAATGATGTGTTTGAGAACAAATATTTGTGTTGGTTAGTCAATGATGACATTGAAAAGCTTACTTAACACAAGAATTTGTTGTAAGACCTCATTAACAAATGATATTGGATGATACTGAAATTGTAGATTTTAAGGTTGATCCTCGGTTTGGTATAGGGTGGACTTGGTCATGACGGCCATTTTTTTTCATTGATGGGCCACAATTGTGGTCTTCGTTGCATGGAGTTTATGATAATGTTTAGATAGTGCTTTGTTTGTCTCATGCATTTTATGATGGGGAGACCATCTTGTTACATGTGGTCTACATGATTGGAGCATTCTTGTTGATTGTACCACTGTACAATGTCAATGAATCATTTTTTCAATAGGTTAATCTTCCATCTATGCCTTTTTGCGGAGACTATTTGTTGATGGCATGGTCGAATTTGTGTTACTACTTTGACCAGCCATGCATATGCTCTTGTAGTTGAGTTTCGTTGTGGTTTCTCCATTGTTTTTTAGATTTTTTTTTCCAATTTGTGTTTGATTGCACTTTGTCATGGGCAAGGTGATGTTGAAGTGTAGGTCCTTGTTGGTGAGCTAAGGAATTATAGCGATTACGAGTCATTGAATCCCCAAAGATGTACATAAATGATCAACCAAGTGGGCCCTTGTTCAAAGTGACTCAATGAACACCTCTAGCAAATCTTAATTCAACTTTGTAATTGGAATTATTTTCTCAACAATACTATCTTGAAGATTACAATACTACCCTACAACTCTCAACTGTTTACTAAGCTAAGGAGAATTTAACTAAAATTGAGTTACAAAGAGTTACATTTATAATGGGGAATTCTTGGATATCCCTAAAGTTGGATGCTATTGAGTTCCAAGATTCCCCCTCGAGAATCGCCAACATCCATGTGGGTAGTTCATTGCCATGCTAGTAGGTTGCTAAAGAAACAACTTGGGAACACCATCCTTTTTGGTTGGAAAAATTGGTGGCTTACTAAAGTGGTGAATTTTGCAAGCCTGTCTTCATTTTTTATTGGGCCAAGGTACTAGGTTGAATACCCTACCACTGAATGGTCGCCACCTAGCTTGCGAGGTTTAATTGAGATTGCAACAAGCTTTACAGTGAATAAGACTTTGCAACTTGTTGAGTTTATAAATAATAATGCCTATAAAATATTATTGAAACAATCATTTTGTAGGGGTAAACGGTATAGAGAACATATGATAACGTCCATATAGTCCACGGAGCTCATAAGTTAGCCGACTCACATTGTTCATTAAATATACATGCAAACTAATACATTTAATCACAAATCTCATAAGACATGGCCGAATTAGTGCTATTGTAATTGATTAATAAATTGTAAATGGTTACAAAATTGGTCAGTTTGATAGATATTGTGTTCAAGGGTGGGAAGGCTCAAGGCTCTTTTTAGAAGATAAATGGCAATTAAAAGATGAGCCTAATAGGTGTTGAAATTTCTTGAAATTTGCTTTATAATGCAATTTAGAAATTTCACCTCTTTGACTAGAGGTTTACCGAATCTTAACCTTGTGAATTACAACCTTAGTGTTGTTATGAAATGGTGTTGTCTAAATGTTCTATGTTTTGGCCTTTTTTTGTCAGAATTCAACAACAAAATCTAGATGAAATCCCAATTTTCTGTTGTTTAAATTGCATTTTTGAATGCATAAATGGATTCAGTGTGTTGAAAAACCCTTGGGGCACTCAGATTATATAGACTAACCACTCAAAGTTGTTGATCCAACACTTTCTCGTCGGATTTTGGGAGAAATTAAACAAAAAAAATCCTCGGAAAAATGACAAAACGTAGAACATTTAGAGTACAACGTTATGAAATATAGTATAAAACGATGGAAAAAATACAATATTTCATTCTAATATTCAAATATTTTAGGAAATCCGATGAGAAAATATACCAAATATCTAGATAAGTTTATGAGAAAATATACCAAATATCTAGATATGTTTAAGCCCCGACAACTTATCAAGCATAAACTAGATTTGAAAATTCACTTTTACGACATATATAATAATAACATAACGTTCCTTAAATTCTTCAATGGTGATGTCAAATCACTTAAAAATGCCTTTTTACTTATGTTAAATCAATAAGACATATCAATGTGAATAACAATATATGAAAAAACATAAATATTTAAAAATTGAATTTGGAAATTTTAAGCTTTGGATTGTTGAAAACTTCATCAATATGTTCAAGATGAAGTTCATGTACATACCATAACCTTCTTTCAAGGCTAGTACAAACCACTAGCTCTCCAAAACCCTAGCTAGGAAAAACCAAGAAAAACCCTAGCTCAACCAAGGAGCTTTAACAAGCAAGAATCACTCCAACAAATTTGTATGACGTCTTCTTCTCTTCTTTTTTGTCAAACAGACCTTAAGGTTTTATCACAAAACTTTAATCTCAAACCTTCGAGGGATAAGCCCTAACCCTAGACTTCAAGATGTTTAAAGATGTTCCAAGAAGAACTTGAAACACTAGTGATTCTAAGGGAGAGAGAGATCAGGTACAAATGAAGATATAAGAGAGTTATCCACACCGATATCTTTTTCACGAGTAAACCTTAGTATCTCACAAGGATTAGGCTCCAAGCCAATACATACTCTCTAGACTTCATAATACCTCCTAGAGGTTCTTCAAGAACCCCAATGACTTCCTCCAAGAAGCCAAGTACAAAGAGAAGAGTATGATGATGATGATTATGAAATGACTCTCCTTCCTCTATATATATGAGAGTTAAGAGACCAACAATACGACATGGCCTTAAGTGCTTACAAGCAACCTATAATAAGCTCATGTAGGGCTACACAAGTGAAGTGCTCCACACCAAGGGTACATGTATCATGTTCCAAGGTGATGTTGTACAGAATATGATCCTCAAGATCGTGTGGCCACTCAAAGTGTGTCTAGACTTCTCCATCCCAAGACCACATAGACTCCATTGCTTCTCCTAAGCCATGTAGTCCATTGGGTCCACTACCCTTGCAAGAACATTATCACAACATATGCATCCCTAAGCCAACTCCAAGCCTCCATTTAGGAATCCAAACTACACCTTATTGTCTAGGGCTTGATGCCCTCCAAGATGCACACCACTCCTCCTAAGTAGGGCATTCTCCAAACCAGAGGATCTCTCAATGTGTTCATAATGAAGGTCATCCACCAAACGAGCAAGAGAAGTTTAGTTCCCTAGGGAAGAATGCCAAGTAGGTACCCACTTGACGTCAAGAAATCATTTAGCATGTTTTCCTCGCTATGAAAATCCATCTTGGACCATCTCCCACGGGTCAATTCATCTTACCATTTGAGTGATGAACATACACCATGCACCCTGAAACTCAATGAAGCTCTCCCATTCATGGTTTAATTTTTTTTGGAGTAACTTGAAGTCCAACACTTCTCTTTATGATGAAAGTGCTTATGTCCACAGTCTTCAACTCCCTCTGCAATGCCACCAAACCTAATACTTGCAAATCTATGTTCATTGTAGTCTTGGAACCAACCACTCACCCCTAAAGAAATTGTTACCCAAGCTATCACATCATCTCGAACCTCCAAAGAATAATGACCGCTCGTGGAACATAACCTTGACCTTGGAACAAAAGAAACCTATCAAACTCCATCATCTTCCAAGGTTAGCATCACATGCCAACATCAATGAACATCACATCATGAGTTGTTTAGGATATATTGCAAAGATAATCAAATCTCCATACAAGATCAACACAAGTGGATCACATCTATGAAAGTCACAAAGAGAAGTTTGCACAAGTAAACTCCTAGATCTTGGAATACCAATCTCGTAGTATAGGTAACATTCCATGCAAGTCTGATCATTAAATTATCATCAACCTATCATCATGAGAATCCCTCTCATGCACCTCAAATCCTCCGACAATTGAAACACCTTGAACTAGGTCAACTCTCTCATTTTGAGAGAATCTTGAAGCAAGAGTAACGTCATGTGAATCTCCCTCTGTTTGAGATAATCCATGTGAAACTCTCTCTATTTGAGAGAATCCACCAACCTTATCCTTGTACTCTACAATACCTCTATTTGAGAGAATCCACCAACCTTATCCTTGTACTCTACAATACTTTTATCACTCCTTGGAATCAATCTCAACATCCTCTTCCATTAAGGTATCACACCACTCTTTTGAATAACTTGAAGATTCACGAATGGGAGAAACCAATGCAATATGACTAATATATATCCTTGGAGGTATACTTGCCCTCACAAAGATCTGTGCAATTTTATATGCCCTTAAGCCTCCTCAAAGCTAGAAGACTCATCTAGTTTCTCACTATAATTTATACGTGCCACTAGATTACGAAGTAACTTGTAAAGGCTACCCTCTCTCACATCTCTAGCCAAAGTCCTTGGACTAGCTAGACTACAATCAAAGAGGGTGCACTGCTGTCCCTTAAAAGCAACCCTCCAATGGACATATGTCATACAATAAAACGAAGGAAGAATCTCTTCAACCTAGGAAAAAATAAAACATTATCCAACTCAAGAGCATCAATTGTAGGTGCTCAGAAGGAAATATAGCCACATCCTCACATGATAAGTGACATCATCACCAAGATCCATGCCCATGCCTTCTTCTTGCTCATAAAACTTGTTGAATAAAGACTCGTCATATGTCATATGTCTCGAAGCACCATTGTCCATATACAATCCAATAATTGACATAGTGTGAGAGGACAAACATGGGACCAAAGCCATATCCATCCTGGATAATATGCAATATGAAGAAGATGGTCCACCTATCGCAGGTGAAAAACACTAGCATTTACTAGAACAAATTGGCCCCCTATTGTAGGTCCTCCTGAGTATCACACTTGTTAAAAATAAAACCATACCGAACGATAATCACATAGATCTACCACCTACCACTAGCAACCTCTGGGACAAACCAAACACTTATCACAAGGCATCCTAAACATCAACCCTACTAAAAATACATCCATAATAGCCATCATTTTAGTGGATCCATCATCTCTCATCACAAGAGAAACTCATCAAAACCTCTCGCAAGTGTAAGTGCTCATCTCAAGCAACCTAGGGTATCCCACCCAACAACCTAAAACAAGGTCAAGTACCTTAGCTGAAATATAAACTCACTCTTACTCTAGAGTGATCTCAATGATAACAAGCTTTGATACCATGTTGAAATTTCTCAAATTCACACTTTAATGCAATTGAAAAATTTCACCTCTTTCACTAGAGGCTTCTTGGATCTTCCCCTTGTAAATTTTAGCCTTAGAGATATTATGAAATAGAATATATAACAATAGTGGAAACAATACAATATTTCACTCTTTAACAACACAATCCTCTAGGCAATTCAAAGAGAAAAGATGCCAAATAGTCTAGATAAGTTTCATCCCTCAAGGGCAACTTATCAAACATAAGCCAAAACTAAAAAAACATTTACAATAGATATAAGAATAACAAAACAACACATATAAAAACAATAAAGCAGATCTTATTCTTTAATAATTATGTCAAATCACTCAACAAAATTGCCCTTTTACTTATGTGAAATTAGTAAAACATATCTAGCTTTAAATAACAATACATAGCTTAGCTGAAAATTAAATTTAGAAGTTGCACAAGTTTTGGATAGTTGAAAACTTTGTTAATATGCTCAAGATGAAGTTCATGTACATACCATAACCTTCTTTCAAGGCTAGTATAAACCACTAGCTCTCCGAAACCCTAGATAGGGAAAACCAAGAAAAACTCTAGCTCAACCAAGGAACTTCAGCATGAAAAAATCACTTGAACAAGTCAAGGCAATATTTCCTTCTCTTCTTTTTCTTCACCAAATATACCCTTGGGTTTTCTCACAAACCCTAATCTCATACCTCCAAGGGATACGTTGAAATAATGTAACTGCAAAGTGTATTCTAATTATTATTGTTATATT
>CBVK0101568536.1:0-14423 GCA_900067695.1 Picea abies | reverse complement strand
AGAGAATAAATTAGGATTTGGATAATCTTGGAGCAAACCTCCCTCGATCCAACAAAGTCAATGTTGACTTTGTTGTTGCTCCATTAAATCAAGGAAGGTTTGCTCCAAGATTAGACTACTCCAATAAATTATCCTCAAAACTAAGAGGAGCGCATTCATATATTCATGCACTCAAGTCTTTTAATTATTATTTAGTCATAAAAATGTTTGTTAATCTATTTTATTATTTTGTTGATTATTTAAGTGTTGGTTCAATTATTAGAACAACTACTAGAGGAGATCTACTAGAGCAGCGTTAAATGAATATCATACAAGGACAACCATCGAATATCCAAGTATTCGAGTTGTTATTTCATTTCTAATTGCAATGATTTTATGCAAATTATTCCCTGAGGGTTTCAATTCAAGGCAATGAATATCCCAAACATAAAGTTGGAGAGATGACCTTTGTAAACATTGGTTCCAAAAATAACCATAAGTTTATAGAAATATGATACATTCTTTGGAAATCATTTTTGTTCACCATGGCTCCTTGCCAATGAAATACTACAGCCCCAAACCCCTCTACAATAGATCTCCTTCAAATCCTTAGTTATATGCTACACAATAAAAATAACACCTATCCTTTTTAGCTTGATCCCAACATCTCTCTTCCATAATACAATGGTCATATGAATAATGGCCATTTGGATTCTTGGACCCAAAGTTTCCATGCATTTTTCTTTTCTTTTCCTACCATTATAGAAGACCAACTCTTGTATCTCACTAGGATTCATCTTACATGCATACCATGGTAGAATCACATGGTAGAACTTTTGTCCAACCCTCTAATCAACATACTACAACATGGAAATCTTTTTTCCACACTCTCGAAGGCACAAGGAATTTGCCTTATTTACCAATATCTTATCATGTTCATTCATAAAGGGGGTTTTAAAATTATGAAAAATAGGCTCAATATATTGTCGGTATTGGGGTGGGTCTGTAGGGTACGTGGGGATTTATAGGTATTGGGGGGGTATAAAAAGGGGCATCTAGTAAAAATAGGGGATATCTACTAAAAATAGGTTCTTTTATTGAAAACGTGTATTGGGAGGGGGGTTCAATAAAAGGATTTTGGGAGGTATTTTTCAATACCTAATGAAATTAGGGTATTCTTTAATATCACATGAACATGCGTGTTATGTCATCGATTCACTAAGTGGAGACCTTGTGCTCAAAGGCCACTTCTACCCTCTAAGGTACCTTAAAAATATAACGGGAAAGTGATTCTAGCTTTGGAAATGTCTAGGTTAGAGCATCTAAAAATACATCACTATTTTCTCTAAGCTTTTCCTTCGGCTTAAATTCAAAGAATCAGAACAACACCTCATTTTAAATTTAATTTTTTTCTTATTAGATAAATTTTACCATGAGGTTGAGCTATTTGGAAGTACTACTCTAGACAGAGCTTTCATTATTTCCCTAGAAGTGGAACACAAATTACATTATCAGTTCCATTCCCCTTACTATACCCACCTTCTCCTCCAAAACCATTCCCTACTAATCAATGTTGCAACTATTTCCAACTCTCTTCCCATTCTTATGCAAACTATCTAGGACTTCGACAAAAATCCCTTACTAATACCCAACACTCCCAACCTGTCAACTCTCCTCAACATGTATTATCTTCCAACCCATGGGTTTTTTTGTCTCATCACATCCCTTTATCTCCTCCTTGTACTACCCCCTCCATCTATGTTCCACCTCATTATCATCCCTCACAACATCCCACCTCCCACGCTAAGTAGAAACCCATACCTCAATCTATCACCTTCTCCCCTCCAAATGTTCCCTCCCCCATTCCCAAGATCCAATCACCTCATGCCTCCACTCCACCTCATAACCCCATTTCCAAGGAAATACGCATTCCCCCTCATAGGCACAACTAGCAAGGCACTCACACTACTAAAATCCCCCCCAATGCATTATAATGCAATTTGCATAGTCAAAATGCATGTGGAAAATTCTCATATAATAGTTTCTCCTCATCATATAGCAACCACTTCTGGTTAGCAATGTGCACTTCCTCTAGCTACAATATCCTTTAGAAAATGCATTCAATTCTCAGGGTATTCCTTTTATAACAAATCAATAGTAGTGGTCCAACACCATATATCAACACAAGAAGCATCCTTCCAACAATTTCCTTGATAAGTTCAAACATACACTTAATAGCATGCATCACACACTAGCCATCCCTAGCACAATTCCTAAGATGGGAGGCATTTGAGGACTCCAGTATTTATTTTATGGAAAAAATTTAAACAACATCAACTAGTTCAATATCAACTTTCCCACAACACTTCAACACTCCTCTTGTAGTTGCACATATGTACATCATGATCTTTATCAATGAACATTTGGCATCAAAGTCCCCTTCAACCATGGCCTCCAACACTCTTTTTTTTTTTTCCTGTAGTGGTTTCACTCTTAAACTAGAAGGAAAAAGATGATGATTTCTAACTAACCATGAGGACTTATCCACAAGCACACTATGACACATTTTCAACCATGAAATATTGTAAGGGTTTGATTTTGGAATACAAGAAAGATGTGATTTTTGTACCATTTTTGTACTTACCGAATTGTTGTTAGAACCTCCATTTATGATCACCTTACACACTTTGTATTTACCCTTGCATATTGGAAGAAACTCCTCCTCCAATGAGCTTTTGGGGTCTCGTTGTTTCCCAATATTATTGTTTTTTGCTGCATTATGTTTTCTTTGAGTTTTTCTTCAATTTCTTGTGTTTGAATCTCTTCTTGGGATACCATTTACCTAATTGCAACTTTATGGTTCGAGGGAAATATCGTGCTTCATGATCTTCATTACATATGAATAATATTAATGGATTCTTGCAGCCAAATTCATCTTCTTCCTCTACCTTTGAAGCATCCTCTTCCTCCTCAAGCTCGTCACTCTTGATAGATATCGAGGAACTTCCCTTATCTCTAAATATAGTGTTGTTTCACCTTCTTCTCATTATTTTCCCCTTACATCGAAAGATAATTTATCCTCAACCTTAAATAATTGGTATGCTCAATTTTCCGAATATAAATTTACCAAGGCTAGCTCATCTTGTAGTTGAAACCTTATCCTATTAAGATATCTATGTTGAAAATGGTGTAAGATTTCCTTTTGTCCATGACTGACCTTATATTGTATTCATTATTATATTTATAGGTTTGGATAAGGAATGCCTTGTACATGTTATAACCCATGTTGGGGAAAGCACCCTACCTCTTGAGTTGTGTTGTGTATATACCTAACTCTAATTTATAATTGGTAATCAAGGTATTTTTTTTCTTTTTTAATAAAGTGATTTGCCTAAGTGAACCTATCAGTGTTATCCTCTCTTGTGCTTGGGTTTGTTTCTCTCTCTAATGCACTTTTTCTTTGGTTTCACTCTCTCTTTAGGGTCTCTCTCCTCTTTTATGATTTCTCTTCAAGTGTTGCACTCCTCTTCCCTTATTTATCTTCAAGTGTTGTGTTGACCTACAACTAGTTTGTTCTTCTCTTAATTTGCAGAGTTTGGGTTTTTCTTGGTTCCATTTGATTCTCTCACTATTTTTGTGAATCTCAACATAGTATCAAAGCGGGTGTCAATCTCACTTACTCTATTTAGTATATGATCCAAAAGAAAATTGGCTAGTGGCATCACTTAAGGATTCTTTGTGATTGTGGAACGAGGGATTTTTGGACCATCTTTTTTCTAGGGTTTCCTAGGGGTTTTCTTACATTTAAACCCCCCTTCTGTAAATCATTCTTTCTCTTTGCATGTCCTTGACCAACCTTTGAAAACACCAATTTATCCATGGAAAACTATGTTGGTAGCTTATTGCTCCTAATCAATTTTGTGGTTTTTTGGGCATGAAGTCATGGTATGGGTTATTGCCTTTGATTCAACTATGAGTAGCTTGGTTTATGGACATGATAGATTGTGTTTCACTTAAAAAATCATGGCAGAACTATGCTCTCGATAGCATTGGATGCATGCTATGATGAGGTTATTATGTTTGCATGCATGGGCTACTTTGTCAAAGATTTAGGTTACCCATAATTTGAAGCCTTGAATAATAGTTTGTATGGCTTAGTGAATGGAGGAAATGTGTAATTTAGAGTTCAGAACTATGCATGTTTTTTTTGTATGGTTGGATAGTTCTCTTGAATGAGAAATAGACTTGAAGGAGGTAGTGATTTCCTACTAGTTATTGAGACCCTTACATAGATTTTTACTCTTTGATTTCCAAATGAATGTATGCCTAGAATTGATTTTGAATATTGTGGGTTCTCAAAATTTGGTATTTAATGGGAAATGGACATTTCATGCTTAGGTAGTATAAATTACTTGTCCATTCTACTACACTTTCAGATTCTTTGTTGGTGTATATTTATTGATTTCCATAAATGGTTAGAGTGGTTGCATGCATACCCAACATTGTTATGTGCATCAATGCTATGAATTAGTGGTGAATGTGCAAGGTTTTAGTAGAGATTAAACTATTCTCGGAACCAAGAGGAACTCTTTCGGATATGAGGTATTCCCTTTTAGTATTTGTAGATCACCGTACATCTATAATTATTATTCAGTTATATAACGTTTAATTTTCTTTGTCAAATAGAATATCATTGATGTTTTGTTATTATTAAGTAATTTAACCTATTATTGTACTATTTGACAAATGCAGGTTTGAAGGGCGGTCACCTCCACGAACCACAACACATTTTCGACAAGGTATGTGTTGCCCATATTTTTCTAGTCTTTCCTTGGTTGTTTTTGACGTGTCTAGGAGCCTACAAAAAGCAACCAAGGCAAGACTAGAAAACATGGGCAACACATGAATCTTAATGAAGATTGGATAACTTAATGGTGAAGATTGGACATGGAAGAACTTAATGGAAAAGATTGGACATGGAATAACCTAAACACGTTCTGCTAGGCAATTGGATCTATTTCAGGTTATATGATGGAGGACCAGGTATAATGTGTTTGTCACAGCTATCGTTTTTGGTCTTTTATAGTTGTTTATTGGGTTTTCTATCCATATTCATATTTATTGACTAGATTCTTATTATTGCTACAACTAGATGATCACGTCCTATGTAGAGGCAATTGCATTTTCAATTATTGTATATCATTGACTATATTAGTTTGTTGGAATAGGTTATGGATTGATGCATTATGTGTCTTGTGTTTTGATGGAGGGTTGTTTTTTAGATGATTGGCATTACACCATTTTATACCATTTCTTTTAATTTGAAATAAATATACTTGTGTGTAAACTAGATGGCAAGGAATATTGTCTACTATTATACATTAATTCATATGATTTGATTGGTGGATTAAATGTGTCTTTTTGCATCTTGCCTTGTATATAAACACTTTTTTTTGTGAACATGGTGTGCTTGTATCATTTTACATTGAACTTGATTTTACAGTTATGTGTCTTAGCTTTCATTAGCCATTTGAAATCTAATCCTAGCTTTCTTATTGACTTTGTTTTCTTATCAATAAATGATTGTTGTTTTGGTGGTTCCCTCTTTCAACTACACCTTTATTCATGTCTAGTAAAAGCATACAATGCAGTTTGTTTTGAATGATCACATTTATTTCTTTCTTCTATGATTCCTTTGGATTCTAGATGGAATCAACCATTGCAAAAAGGAAATAAACACTAAGGGTTCACATGTTTTCGCATAAGTCATCCCAATGTACAAGTATTCTCGGTGCATTTACAACTTTGTGAAGGTATATTTTTCTTCATCTATTTATTGTTATGCCTCATAATACGAATTGCACAGACTCAACCACTCATTGAGTCAAAGAGAACATCCATTTGACCATCATAGTGCAACATTTTCACTGTAGTCTATGCTTTGAGAGAGGATCCAAAATCCAATAAGGCAAAATACTATTAGAATTTTGATCGGAATGGCTCAATAGACTTCTATGAGAGATACTACTGTGCAATGTTGTGATGATGGTTTTCTAGTTGTACACCATCTATGTGATATGAGCCATTTTTTCATCTAAGTTTCCTATTTCCCCATTGAGATTGACAATTCCTTCTTTGAGCTATTCAATTCCTATTTTCAAATTCTTTTCCATCTCCTTTGTTTTGGAGCAAGTATTTGTCATAAACAATGTAAAAAATTCATCAATTTGATTTGGATGGAAAGTGCACTAATGAGAATTTCATTATTTTTTTTTTAATATACAGAGGTTCGTCGGATATCCGATGAACCGTTTGAAAGATATATTTGTCGGAGGTATGGCACCTCTGTCAGATATACTATTTGGTTGTCGAATATTCAACGTACATATTCATTGGATATCTGACAAACCATTTGACAGATATATCCGTCAGAGGTATGGCACCTCTGTCGGATATATTGTTTGGTTGTCATATATTCGATGTACATATTCGTTGAAAATCTGACAAACCGCTCGACAGGTATATCTTTTGGAGGTATGGCACCTCTGTTGGATATACTGTTCGGTTGTCGAATATTCGATGTAAATGTTCCTCCGATACCCGATGCACATTCTAACAAACCTACATCAGATATCTTGTTTCTTTGTTGGATATTTGACGTTTGGTTATGTCGGACTTCCAATGTGTAGGTTCATCGGAGATCCGATGACCATATGCTCGTCGGATATTTGACCAATATACATCGACGAAACTGGTAACCATATTTCTTCGAAGGGCTGACGGAATTGCGTCGACAAACCGGTGTACCATCGTCGTATTTCAGTTCACAAGAAGTAGTGATAGTGGCATGGCCATCCTGGCATGCACACAACCTTTCATCAATTCACATGGTGAGGGTAACACCCACAGATCTTCGAAATACATGGTTCTAAATGAACTGACTTGTGTAACGGGGATCAAGGGGATCGACTTTGAATAGTCGACCGGAGTAGCATGAATGTACAAAACTGGTACTGGGAAATTAAAATTTCCCATAAGCAAAGGATACATTCCAACACCAATGCTCTCAGTTGTTGTCTGAGACTACAATTTTATGTATAAATAAACTACAATTGCAAGGAAAAAGGAAATTAGATGAGAGCACTTGTATCACATGTAATTTATCTACACTGCAATAATATCTTCCATCTCCTTTATAGTTAATGTTATGTGTTTTTTTTTTCATTGGATCGTGTTCCTACATTTTGGAGCTAGCATAGTTGTTTATATTATTAACTAACTTAGTGTGTAGGTCTGTGAAAGGTTTGTCTTTATATTCTTTATAGTTTAGTGGTGTTTTGGTTGTTATGTATGCACTAAGATGTTTCCATATCTCAAAATAAGTTGGTTACAGTAATACCATCAACATTGGTATTCTTTATAGTTTAGTGGTATTTTGACTGTTATGTATGTACTAAGATATTTTCATATATCTTGGTATTCTTTGGTTATAGTATACCATTGACAACCTTAATCAACTAAGGCATGCTATAAAAATGTGCCTGTTAACCCAACCCATCTTTGGAGTTTGAAACTAACTAAGTTGGGTTGTCTTGGGTTAACCAACTAACTAGGCAATCAAACTCACTTCTATGCACTCACATTTTAATAAGATGGGGAGTGGCATGTTGTCTAGTGAGAAGGGGTTAAACATTTGGAACACGAGATTGAAGTTCAAATAATTTAATAAGTTCTTATTTTATTATATTTATCACCTTGATTTGTATCTTAGGATATAGTTTTTCTTTAAAGTATGATACATTGTATGGTTGTATTTTTTTTATGATATTTAATTTTCTTTATTAAATATCATTAATAGTTATGAGGTGATTAAGTTGAAAATTGTTCAAATAACCTAAGTTCAAACCACATGAGATATTCTTCAAATTATAAATATTAACTTGAATTTAAACCACATGAGATATTCTTCTTTCAAGAGTAAGAGTAAATTATGAATATTAACTTAAGTTCAATGATCCTAGATATTCTTCTTCCCACAATAAATTATAATTATTGTCAAAAGTTCTTGTAACCATTAAATCATTCACCACTTTGATTGATTATTTAAAATATGGTTTTTATTTAATGTATTTCTAAATTTATTTATTAAATATTATTAATAATTATGAAGTGATTAAGTTGAATATAATTCAAATAGCTCACTCTCAAACCACATGAAATATTTTTGTTTACATAGAAAATTATTAACATAAATTCAATATTTTTGTTTACACAAAAAATTATTAACATAAATTCAAATTACATCAGAAATCATGTTTTTCATAATAATTTATAATTATTAACTTAGATTCAAATCCTTTAAATATTTAAAAAAATTGTAATCACTAAAATTTTCATGGCATTCTTCCTTGCATAATAAATTATAATTATTACTATGCATTTAAACTTTTCGAAATATTTTCTAAATTTAAAATTTTAAAAACATTTTTTTATAATAAATTATAATTATTTTCCTAAATTCAAATTACATTAAAAAAAATTATTCTTTTCATAATAAATTATAATTATTAAAATCTTTGAAATATTCTTCTCCTCATAATAAATTATCCATTTAAAAAAAAAGTTGTAATCACTAAAAAAATTTCATCACATGCTTCCTTGCATAATAAATTATAATTATTACTTTGGATTTAAATTATTTAAACTTTTTGAATTATTCTGTGTTCCATATAATTATTGCTCTAGAATTAATTTTTTTAAATAGTTTTTTCTAAAAAATAATAATAATTTTTTTTTATAAGAAATTAAGTCTGCAAAGGTGTAAATTGATTGGCAAGTATCGTGAAAATGGAAAAAAATGTAAAAAAATGGTCTCAAGTTTGATTCTCACTCTATTTAATGAATCAATCAAAAAATAATAATTACAATTATTTTCCTAAACTCAAATATTTTAAGATATTATTTTCCTTTTAATAAAATATTATTATTATTTAAATTTCATGTAATTATTAAATTTTTCACAACCTTAATTTGTTATTTAAAATATAGTTATTACCCCCATATAATCCTAATTTTCTCTATTTAATATAATTGGTAATTATGTAATTATGAGATGGTTTATATTGTTATTTAAAATATAGTTATTACCCCATCTAATCCTAATTTTCTCTATTTAATATAATTGGTAATTATGTAATTATGAGATGGTTTATATCTATATAATTGGTGGTTGAAGTTTATATTTCTACGTAACTTTTAATTTTAATACGACGAACTCCGTAATTCTTGTGATGCGAAACCCCTCCACGATTGGAATGCCTGTTTTCGAAGGAGCCAAAAATAGAGAAGTGATGAGCGAATATGATTATGTATTCAAATATTTGAAAGATATTTTCGACCAGATGATCGTTATTTTAACGATGAGACATTGAATTTTCTCAAACCAACTTATGTGCCCTCGAGTTAAGTCAAAATAAGTGTATTTTGTAACTGCATTTTGATTTTATATTCATCATACATGTGAAAATACAAACAGACCCATTGATGAGAGCAAGCGAATAACATTATATTTGCGTTCTACCAGCTTTATAGTAATGTGCCAAACATGGACTTTCACGAGTAACTTTTCTCTGCAAGATGAGATTAAGTGAAGCGTATTTGCACTTCTTCTTCCTTTCATTTGGTATCAAAGTCTGACTATATTGGATTCTAGGTGAGAAGGATAAGTTGTTTTGATCTAATATTGGTTTGAGTGGGATAAGCACTTCTAATTTATATGTAATAGAAGCAATTCATTGATGTTACATTTCTTATTGTTTGTTGATGAAAAAAGCTTAGAAATAAATTTTGTTGATTCTACCCAGTGATATCTAACCATCTTATTTTTCTTGTTGTAGATGAATCATTCAAGTGATAGGTTTTCTTGAAGAGGTCATAGTAAGAACATGAGGTTTTCTTAGTTCTATTTATTTTATGTTGATTCACAAAATTTTTATGAATTTATGGATTTTCTTCTTCTAAATTTTAGAGATGGTAGGCCAATTGTTGCTTGGGGAAAGAGGTAGGCATGCTCACGTGCCCAAGAGACATAGAGGAAGGGGCAAAGGCTTCCATCATGACTTATTTGATCCTCAACCTCCTATGGTAGGCAACCCAACAATTAACAGAATCCATAAAGATGTTTTGTTGGTTCCTTTAAATATAACATGTCAGAATATTTCCATTTCCATGCATTTGTTTTGTACGTTGTTCATCAGTTCAAACTACTACAAAATTCATTTGTGATGTCTAGATTAGTATCATCTAATAAGGACTAGAAATAATAATGGACAAAAACCAACACATTGTCAAAGATATATTGATCCCAATAAGCATGTAAAACACTGGTTATTGTAGTTAGCATGTGGCACTAGTGTCGATTGTCATCTAATAATAACAATGGTGTACCACTATCAACAACAACATGCCATTGAGGCAGACACATAAGTGTATCAATAGACTAGGAATTAGAGCATGGATACAATGATTTATTAATATTTACAATGGTTTATTAATATTTCCATTTCCAATCACATTAGCCTCAATAACGTCTAGTGTCTCTAATATCCATTGTCTTCGGATAGGGAGCTTATATGATTATAAATTTATATGCTAAATTGATATGCATATTTTATGGAGCACTTAAAATCGCAGGCTAATTTTCAGTACACTAAGATAGCATAAGCTCTAAGAAATACAATGAGCATGGCATCTTACCACAAACCATCCATGTCAACATTCGATATAGTGATTTGTTTATTTATTTTGAATACAAACCAAGTATACAGGAGTCAAATATCTCAAATTTATTTCCATTTAGTTGTTGTGCTTCTGTTCAACTTCTTAAAACTCTAGCCTCTTTTAGAGGATACATGATGGCTTATAATCAATAATAATAACATTTTCAAGTGCTCATAGTAGCTCATGCTCATATTCTACATGTGTAGGGTGGGAAAGATGGGAATCTCAACCTTTTGGACTCTCAAATGTAGATTCAAAAACATGTGTGAAACCTCCTTGTAAATTTTCCATGTCCTGCAGAATGGAACTAAATATAAATTCCATTGGGATCCATTATTTCTCCTAAAATTATTAAGTATTAACAACTTCTATATACAATGTTGTTTAATCCATTTCCACTAGAACCATAAACATAAGAGAAGTTGATCATATTTTGATAAAGTACAACAAAATCAACCAAGCCAAGGCCCAAAGTTTTGTTTCCATGAGACATTACACCTCACTCCAATATCAACAACCATGAATGTCTATATATAGTGTGCCTAAAGGAAAACAATGATGCTCACAATCAAGCATACCCTAATAGAAATAAGTTCAAAACAAATTCTATTATAGGATCCAGGAATTAAATATTGCATATAAAAAATGGAAGTCCCACATGAGTAGAAATCCACTTCCAATCGTATTACACCATGTTTGAGAGAAAGGGTTGAGATAATGAGTTTATGGGACCATTTGTAAAACTCCTAAATTTATAGGGTCAGTGCCACATAATTGATGAAAAGAAAATGTAGAAACATAATCATAAAAATTTACAGATTTGATAAAATTACTACAAGAACATGTTGCAATTATAGAAACTTGAAATTTAGTCTTTGTATCAACAAAGTGATAATAATGTGACACATTGACTCATATCATCATATTTTAACAAGCTTGAGCATTGAAGCTAGTGGAGGAGGTATGCTAGAGTGGTTGTGCTATTTTGTTGAAGACATAATAAGTTGGACTTATTTTGGGGGGTTTAGTGGTTTAGATCGTTTTAGAACTTATTCATGCGAAAATGCTAAAATTTTCTAATAAGATTGCATGAATCAATAAATAAAAATTCTCCCACAATAATTAATCCATCCAATCCATGGATAAAAATATATTTTTCCCTTTCTCTCATCACTCTACCATAGCAATAACATAGATAAAAGATTCATGGTAAACACAAATCTTCCTTTTTTTTTTCATCACTTTACAATGAAAATAATATAATTAAGAAACTTAAAGTGCACAAAAACTACACCACAAAACATTGACTTGACAATACTATCATGTTAAAAAAAAATCCAAAAATAAAAATATATCTTTTCCACACTAGTGTCTTGAATTGTTTTCAAGGAATCAAATCCCTCCTCTCACTCTCTAATAAGATTAAAAGGGCATGAAAGAAAAACTTGTTACCAATACAAATATTAAAAGTGATTTTCCATAAAAGCTACATCACAAAGCATTGACTTGACAATACCATCATGTTAAAAAAAATCCCGAAATAAAAATTCCCATAAACTTTGTCACATTACTAACATTTTGTATTGCTACTTAAAATTACCATACAATGATGGCTTAGTTTAGAAACAATTCAGAAATAGAATTGTTTCTAAAAGAAAATAACTTATGCAATAAGTATAGAGTTTACATAAAAACCTTTGATGGTGATAAAAAAAACCTTTAATTTTACTAGAATGAAGTTTCTATGTAAAAACAAAGAAGGTACACTTCAACCAAAAAAATATCTACGGATCTCTTTTACTCCTGAAATATGTAAAAAAAAACTCAATTAAGAACAATAATAACTTTAAACAAAACTTCTTAGTATTTGTTGATGGTTTGTTCAATTTTAAAATCTAATTTCATGATATTGTACCAAATCTATTTATCATAATAATAGAAATAAGCTCAACCAAGTTCTCAAAATTATAAACCTAATGATTTGTCATTCTCTTTCAATGTCAATTGCTTATGATTTCTTAAGGTTTCAAAGATGCAACATTTTTTTCATTCTTATGATGTAATTTTATTCTTCACCATCATTGAAGCCTCAATTTAGAGCATGTTGGGCTTAAAACTAAAAACAAATAAAATATGGGACCAATCATAACACTTTCTAATCAAGGGTTAAATTTTGAATTATGATCAAACTAACTTTTTCTTTTGATATCAATGATGAAAGAAAACAAACTAGAGTGATATATGACTTGCTATAATGGTTTTGAAATAGATGTGCAAGCTTGAACCATGATAATGCTTTGGAACTAAATCGTGAATGGTCTCTAAATCTCCCATCTATCCCTCATTCTCTTACCTCTTGAAGAGTGACATGTACTACCATCAGGGAGTCAAACAATAAGAAAATGTCTTTGGTAAGGGGATTTCATATAAATAAGACAATGAAAAACATGATCACATGGTGTTAAATATCATCAACATGGATTTCATATAAATAAGACAATAAAAAACATGATCACATGGTGTTAACTATCATCAACATGGAGTCTCACTTTCAACAATATTTATCCTCACTTTTTTCAAATCATTGTAGGAAAAGTCCACTTAACATTCTCTTTCAACATGTTTCAAAGATTTTGCAATTAATGAAAAAGAAAAAGCATATTTAAAAAGTTCATTCCATTATACCATGGGTCCTCACCCACCCACATGTTGCTACTTACATTCTTTGGTTCTTAAGACTCTTTTGCTTGTCTTCTTAATACTATCTCCAAAGTGTTTTCATAATTACACTTCCTAGCATTATTCTTTTCCTACCACATTATTATAGTAAGATGCATATAATTCAATGATATGTGTCATGTTTGTAATGCTTATAAACTAAATTGAAAAAAAAAAAAATGAGATTTGTAAAAACAACCTCATAATAATACTAAAATAAAACAAGTGAATACATGTACAGTGATTACTAACACAATTATCATACAACTGACAACCTAACACCAACTTTACAATCCTAACTATTCAATATCATTCAAAATCATAAATAAATCTTACTATCTTTCTCAAACCCATGAGAGGAATCCGGTCACTTTAAGCCTTATTAGTCCATGTCGAAGGCGCAAAGAGACTATAACGATCGATAATTTGTTGAATTCATATTAATATGTTCTTTGACAATAAATTTTCGCATCATCTGTATTGTTTGTACTATAGAATTAAAAACATTATTTTGTATATAAAAAATAAAAAATCATATGTCATCATCTCATTGGAGAATATATTCGAGGTCTTATTGCCAGCTTTGTTGTTCCCAATGTTGTAAATGTGTAGATATCTAAAGTTTTCAGCTTAGACACTCCTTTTTAATTTTTATTACATTTTTACTGAAATGTTTACAAACCGAAAGTTCCGAGCATGGGCGTTGTTTTTTTTATTAGTGTATTTGTCCTATTATTATTTATTATTGTATTTGTATTGAAATGTTTGGATACCGAAGGTTTAGATCATTGACACTTTTTTTATGGTGCTTGAATAGGCCTGACAGCTTAAATTTTTTCATACCACGAGGCCTTTAGACAGCCTGACAACCTTAAATGTTTACCTAAATAGGATTCTCGGAGTACATTTTTCCTCGAAATTTTCCATACAATGTTGCAGTGAATTTG